>CAVNYN010289347.1:11263-49209 GCA_963692815.1 Nyctanthes arbor-tristis | reverse complement strand
TAAAATAAAATATAATTTGATTATCTGATAATTTTCTTAAATATCACACGCACACACATACACACACATACTCTTCAATAATCAGAACTATCGGAAGAAGTGAAGAGAATATATGTGTGTATGATATTCAAGAAAATTATCAGAGAATCAAATTATATTTTATTTTATTTAGACAACAACGTTGCTAATTTTATTGCTTGTTATACTTTTTTAAATATACGTCTATTTAGTAATCAGTTGTGAATCATATAAAACAAGATAATAAAATAAAACACACTTATTTTATTTAATCTTCTCTAACATTTTATTGGCGTATTTAGATTTGAGTACATTAATTTTTTTAAAATACAAAAAATAATAATTAATGCGTTAATTTAGGCTTTAGAAAATATAATTGTGTATATATAGATATAATATTACAAAAATAAAAGTTGAAAACAGAAAGATTAATGGCACATAACGGTCGAGATGAATTCCCCCAAAAATGCAAAGGTAGGGATGGAATTGCCAAGAAATAAAAAGTAGAGATGATTTCCACAAAACAACTCAAAGGTAGGGACCTTTTTGCGCCAGTAACCCTAAAAAAAGGAAAGAAAAGAATTAACTTATGTAAAACTTATCGCCGACAAATAAATCTAAATAAAATATAATGTAGGGACAGAGCCAGGATTTCTATCCAGTGCGGTCCAAAGTTTTAGGGAAAAAACTCACCCCAATGGATGATCTGTGCGCTCTTTCTCAAGAAAAAACTTGCCGCAGTTCTTCTCTAATTCCTAGTCTCAATGTAAACTTTCCCTAGTGGCCAACACTAGTGAAAGGAAAACTAAACTCCTTAGCCAGCATTCTCTCATTGAGAAACTATCTAATTTCAGTTCAAACTTAAAAAATTTGAAGAATTCCTTATAAACTATCTAATTTCAGTAAACTTCAAATTTGGTGGGTTTCATTAAAAATTTCAATTCTTGCACTACTGGCTTAGAAATCAATCATTAATGAAACCCACCAAATTCTATTGTTTCTTCATCAAATTCATATTAACGTAGTGCAATCATACTGAAAACAACCAGCCACATTAAAAAAAAAAGAGGAAAAAAAGGAAAGCATTACTTAATAATACACATTAAATCTCTATTCTCTAACTTAAAACAATTAAACAAATGATCAAATCTAAATATCTAATATAATAAATGGATTAAAATTTAAAACATAGACAAAATTATTTTACAATTCACAAATAAGTGAATGGTGAATCAACTAATTACAATTTCAATATTCCAATATTACATATAATATAAATTTTGTGTCAATTCAATTATACCTAACTAACGTCTAACTAAGCAGTAAGCCAAGCCAATAAGCCCCAAATTATAATTTATAACTTATAAACTAAACCCTACAAAATACAAATTGGACAAAACTTAAAAACTATAAAAAAATCTTGAGGTAGTAAGAGGATTTAGGCTTTTACATAAGATAATACCTTGTAGTTTATTCTCCCTAGTGTTAAATCAGTACCGCCGGCTGAAGTAACAAGCGGGCGGCAAGCGTCAAACTGACAGATTCCATTCCAAGATCAAGAAAAAGAGAGTCTGAGACTGAGCTTTTGAGAAGAAGAAGCAACCGCCGGCCGACACCGTAGCAGCAGTCGGCAACGTCAATCAGTCTGTCGAACAGTCAAAAAAGAAAGCAGAGACCAGACCACTCCAGAGGGCATAGTCGAAAACACAGAGATGAGAGAATGGGAAGAACAGAAGAACATAACACTGGTTGTGGACCTAGCTTCTGGTTTTAGGAATTTTATCTCTTAATTGGGCCGATCTAATTTGGATAATGGGTATATTTTATTTGATTGGGAAAGATTGGGCTGAACTTTTATGGATTTGTTCAAGCCTTTTATTTTTTAACTTAAATTGTCTAAGAAAACACGAAGCAGACTTTTTTTCTCATGGGCCAGTGCGGTCCAAGCCCTGTTTTTACCGGACTGCTCAGTAGTCTAGTGCGGTCTATGGACCGCATATCAACCGCACTAGGCCTATTGGGTCTCCACCCCTGATAGAATGGTTATAAAAATTTATATTTCATAATACTAATATATAGCTCAACTGACTATATTAATAATTTATTAAATTTTTGTATAAAAATTCATAGACATTAGTTATTAGAGTTAAATAGACATATTTATCTGATATAAATAACTGATATTTGTTAGTTGACAAACATGAGTTGGTTGTTTATATGTAAGTATTGATTTTGAAAGCCTATAATTATCCAATACATAGTTGACAACTAAATATTTCACTTTTTCATACCAGATAAACATGTCTCCCTTAAACATGTTCTTTAGAATTACTATTGTTATTATTACTTTGAGATCTTGTGCAACGCACGGGTGAGAATTCTAGTAGTAGTAATAGTAGTAGTAGTAGTAGTAATAATAATAATAAGGGGGAAAATGAAAATGGTCATGAGGGATATATTGCCATTATATATACACACACAACCACATAACGATACTGAGAATCGGCTTATAATTGCAATAATAACTCATTAGTTTTCCCAAGGACATCATACTCAATCGAATATGCCTATGAACTCTATTGTGAGCATCCATGTGCAACGAAAGTCCGATATTAATCCCAAAACCATATCAATGCACCCATGCAGCAATGGTAGTAGTCGTCACTGTACGAGTGCTGTGATTTAAGGAACTAAACTTGCACTAGTTCATTTATTTATTTATTACTAGTCATACACTCACGCGTTGCATGGGGTAACCTAATAAACAACAATTTGAGAAAATTAAAAAGTAATAACATTGTAACATTTACCCCTTGTAAGATTTACCTTTGACATATACTTTTGAACCAATACTTTTGGCATGTACATTTGACAAACTATCCTTACCACCATCTTTTAATAGTCTAGATTTAATTATCAAACTTATTAAAAGTTTTCGCAAACACATTAAATTATATAGGTACTACATATAAATAGGTCAACTCAATGTTATTCTTGAATTACTT
Organism: Nyctanthes arbor-tristis; assembly: GCA_963692815.1. Lineage (NCBI taxonomy): Eukaryota > Viridiplantae > Streptophyta > Magnoliopsida > Lamiales > Oleaceae > Nyctanthes > Nyctanthes arbor-tristis. The sequence continues at coordinate 46,186 of CAVNYN010289347.1, read as the reverse complement.
CCCTAACCAATTAGATTTAATTGTCTTCATATAATACATGGTATTATGACAACATGAGAGTTGGAGTCTATTAATATAGAGAAATGCATTTTCAATTTTCCTTTTTATATTTTGATCCGTTTGATGCTTGAGAGTTACAATAATTGGTTTAATTGAGTTAATTATAGAAATGATTTTTGTTTAATACAAAAAGATAAAGATCATCTTAATATAGGATTTTTTTTTAGTTAATTTTAATGAGATAAAGACATACCGAAAGATAAAAAGATAAAAATTTACTAGAGACTTAAGTCTCTTAATTATATATAGATAGATTATTATTTTTGTTTGCAGCGACACATCAACATGAAATCTTTATAGATTTTTTAATAATTAATTTACACCTGTAGCTACAGCAATTTTCATTTCTAAAATGAGCAAGGTATAAGAAAACATATGTGTTTATATCTACACCGTGTAACCACTTCCACCAAAAAACATACGTAACTGCTAATACTTACCAAAAAAATTACAGAAACATACCTAGTTGTAGCACATTTCTCATCCAACATGACCAAAAGATTCAGACAAAACAAAAACGTGCATATATGCACTGTACAATCAATGCCACAAAAAATTATTGTATACGAAAACATATACAAAAGTATACTTGGACTTTTCATTTCGGAATTGTTTTCTATTCTCCTCTAATCTCTCTCAAAGGTATACAGTTAGTGCACGTGGTCCGATTACGCCTCCATTTGTAAACACCTACTGCACATACGTTGCTTACGCGTCTCTTCAATAGACCGTTTCCTTTTTTTTGGCAGGATGATTGCTTTGCCTCCTTGTCAACGGTGGTAGAACAATTCTCGCTTTAACATGGTCTGGAATATGCCATTCATCCTCATTTGATAGTGCACAAACAAATTTAGAATATGCTTGTCTCCAACCAGTGGTGAACAAATTAGAGCACAGGTTGTACCCATCAACCCCCACATGCCTAGCTGCAGCAATTATATATGAACATGGAAACTTATCCAAGTTGAACCTCCATCAACTATGTCTGGTCTGCCAAGTTCACCACATGTTTAACTAAAATGTTACCCACCTCGAACTTGTAAGGGGAAACTAAAATGACTTCTGAACACCTTGACTTTTCATATATCTTATACATTTTTTCTTCCATGGGTGGGGTAAGACAACTGCAACAAGTTTGTGCATCCACATGCCTCTCACAATAGCATCCCCTGATATGCTCAATAAGACTAAGGATTCTGAATTATTTATTGTCATAATACTGTACAGGACCCCATCAAAATGTACTATGCTCCAAAGCTGCACTCTAACCTTCTCCGTTAAGTACTCTATAATGTGCTTTACTTTTCCATATAATGTTACGAAACCTTTTATCAAACTCTGAAATAGTATAAGCTTCTGCCGCTACATGAAATAATTCGACAACATCTGCCCTTGGATACTTACTTTCCAAATTATTCTCCAAGTGTCATCTGCAATTCCCATGGTGTGCAAAATAGTAGACATTTTACAGGGCAGCTAGAATGTAAGCTGTACGGTCGGAGATAAAGACTAGCTCTTCCGTGTCACCTGTTATCAACCGTAGCTTATAAAAGAACTAAGTGTAAGCATCCTCATTTTTTGAGTCAACCACTGCCTATGCAAGGGGATATATTTGGATATTTCCATATTGACATGTTGCCACAATTAACATGCCGTGATACCGAGAAGTCAAAAATGAACTATCGAAAGAGATAACCGGTCGAATTGAAGATTGGAACCCACATATACTTTGTCCTAGTGTCATGAAGAAATTCTTGAAGCGCTCATCGCCATCAACTTCAATGCAAGTAAAAGTCCAAGTAAAAGTCCCTGGATTTTTCTCCTCCAGAACATGACAATAAGACATCAGCTTTTCATTACTTTCTCTAGGAGTGCCTCTAACCATGTTGTGTGCAAAATCATTTGCCATATAAGCCTTGGTATAACTTATACAAATACCAAACTCCTTCAGAATATCATTGACGATGTTTTTTGGCTTGTAAACTCTGCTGCCATCCTCAAACTTCAATGCAATAAGCTTGCCAATCATCGAGTAAGAAACATGTCTATGATCACGGCTCTGAATATTTATAGAGCAACTATGCTAGTCAATGTACTCCCTGATCTCGACCATGATGGACTGCCATTTGCATTATTTGGTAAGACAAACAACTTCATATCTACTCTTACTTGATTTATTTACTTTATACTCAAAACGGCACTTTACGGCAACGAACTGCAATTTCTCTACCAACTCCTTTTTATTCGAGAATATTTGTTTCGCTTTCACATTCTTAGATTTGGAAATCCTCATAGCTGGTCCAAACAATTGTATAGCTACATCAAGTGTCAAACAATAAGTATTTGTCATGCCATCAGCTTTATGTGATTCCAGATGGTCTCGAATCCATTCTGCAACATTTGCCTCATATAATGCATCTTATCTTTCTGAAGTAGTTCGAATTATATTTACGGAATCCTAATCAAAATCAATTCTTTCATTACTATCAATTCCTCCAGTATATACGTGCTCCAACTCTTTGTCAACTTTTACAAAATCAGCACCAGCTCTGCACGGGCAACTGACAATCCTGCCTTGCGATATTCAGGTCCGCTTCATGTTCACCCAAGGCACCGCTCCACAGATGCTCATGAGAAACTTTCGATTTTAAGCTTACGCCAAGTGGCTCTTCTTTTCATATAGAGAGATGCCATTGTACCTTTTTATCACAGTGTATCTTGATTGGTGGGAGTGGACACGCAGACATTCCCAGTTCAGAAGATCTCATCTCTATCTCATATAGGGCACCACCTACTCCAATTTCCTTTAGGACTTTGTTATATAGTTCTACATATGAAATGCTCTTCGAGACAAGGACATGATGCACTTGTAAATGACCATCATCCGAGACCTCTACTTCTACCTACCGTCACTTTCTTCTACAAACTCACCATCTTCAGAAATTGAAATATATAATGTACCCAAATTGTCCATGGATGCATTACAACAAGAAATAAATAAATTCGGATTCTTAGTTCATAATTTTTCTAATTAAGAAAACATACTTCATGAAAACTATATGAGAAGATACGTAGAGGTTTACAAATAAAGTGACATATATGCATCCCACTTAACAAAAATAAAACACACAACGCTTGTAAAGTACCTTATATACACTCAGAGATTAATTAGAACTAGGACAAAAAAAACCAATTAAGTTCAAGAGGAATAACGGCATAGATACTGTGATATAGTGCAACTCACGACATATATACCGTAACGTCAACTATTCCACAGTACCAAACTTAAAACAACGACACATGTTTTGAAATTTAGTTTCTATTCTAAAGGAAAAAAATAGTACTTCTGTAACGATCCACCGAAAATTGTGACAAAAAACATGTTTATTACGAATTAAAGGTGTCAATATTACTTAGTAGTTTGAACTTAACAGACTATTGATAATAATACTATGTACTATCGATACTTCAAGTTAATTAGTAGAAAAAAATAATCAATATATGGCTGCCAAGTGGCAGCCATATAATTCAACAGCAATTTATTCATGTGTTAAAAACGTGGCTAGTGTCACAAGTTGACAAGTGGCAACCTTATGCATACTTACTACTTGGTAGCCATGCATAGGGCATGTAATTATATAAAAAGGGATGCTTATTCTCATTTCCACTTCAGGCCAACATTACTCTTTAAGGAGTTGCCTTTTGGTCCTCATCTTTCATACCTCTATTATTAAGGTTATCAAATGTATATACTTTGGTCATTTTGCTATCTACAACTTCTAAATAAGCCTTTCATTTATTAAACTCATGTATCTTGGGTTCCTCATTATAATATTATAACATGGCCCTAAGTTTTGAAAAGGATACATGTTAATCCTTAATGTTTGGAGGTCTTATAACTCGACACTTGGGACTTTTGAGTTCGTACAATATCAACTATCTATACTTTGGATGATACTATCGATATTCTGGAGCGAAACACAAGTGGACTTTCTAACTCTAATGCCTCTTGTGTAACTAGAATAAATCAAATGAGAACTTCCTATTGTGAGTGATTTCTACACCATATTGTGTGCTTATCTATGCGTATAATATGATGTGATTATGATAATATCTAATATGTGTTATATGCAAATATTCATGGCATGAGGTTGCAAGAATTATATAAGTATTGCAAAGTTATTGTATTCTTTGCATAATCATTATGTTCCAAGCATATTATAAGAAAGTTATGTTATTGTTAAGTGATTATATGTCTTGCATGATACTATAAATTCAAGTAAGTTTTCAAAAGTAATTACCCCATGGAAGATCTTACCCATATTGACATGATGTTTACGGCCATGTTCGGAATCATGTTTATGTATTTGAGAGATTATAACAAGGTAGCCAATGACCAAATGATGTTTATGTACTTGGGAGGTTACAACAAGGTAGCCAATGACCAAGTCTTGATGTTAAGTTATGTTGTGATTGGTACCATCTGAATACATAACAAGTTCAAGTTTATGGAGTGCTCGGGTAAGATCTGAAGTGGTGTAGTTGGGCCCCCTCATGACACATTTTCAAACTAAAAGATCTGTATGTGCAGAAGTTACTCACTGAATTCTATGAATTCATGTTTTCTCATGTTTTCGAAATGTAGACACTATAAAAGAATCTTTGTGACTTGAATTCAAGCTCACAAGTTGTTATTTCTGGAAGAGGAGGACCATGTGTATGTAACCAAATGGACTGTGCGTTATGGGACTGCATCACGATATGATCCGACTTCTTCAAACTACAATCATTTGCTCCTCATTTCTATGTTAATGTATTCTTAATCTCTCAATGAAATACATTACTTATGTCATAGTTTTATAGTGAGATAAACTTGTAATTGACAGCTATTACAATAGTATCGATAGTATGAAATATTACTATTAATATTTGTAGCCTAGAGTTGAAAGAATAAAAATAACGAGCGGCGTACTATCAATACTAAAATGGTAAGTATCGATAAAACAGAAACATAGTGAGCCAAATGAGTGTTCTTTTCATTGATTATTGACACTGTTATACAAAACTATTAATATTTCACTATAAACATTTACAAGTGTTGATAATCACTTACGAGTATAATTATAAGCTTTAATAATAAAATGAAACAGCACTTAGATCGATTGAAAGTGATAAAACTTAAATTACATAAATCATCCAAAACATGTGTACTTGGGGCCAGTACATGAGTCAAGTGAAGCAGCACAAGCAAATAAGCAAGCAGATGATGCATCGGGGCGTTACAACTTCCAACTGAAATCACGAGATCAATGCCGTGAAGTTACACATGGCACAGCTTCTATATAGTGCTGATAGTTGAACCACAAATCACCATCCCAACAAACTACACAATGTTTCAAAAATGAGTAGATGCAAGAAACTATTTGAAACTAATATCACTGCATCTATGCCTTGATGTAGTCTAGATCACGGCATCCATGTCGTGACATCAATTGAACGCAGGAAACCCACTCTCATTCATTAAAAACATTTAAGAAAATCAACAGAGAGTAAAAAGATTGGTACTATAAGTTCATATTCATATTCTTAGTTCTTGAAAACCCACATACCTCTATGAATGAACCGCTGGGAAGCTTAGGGACCAACTATTGAGCAGATTTTCCACTTTTGTTTGACTAGATTGTGAGAATCGGAGTCATCCTTGCCACCAGTTTGAAGCATAGATTCGCGGGAGATCCTTTTCTGCTTTTTTCGCGGGAGCAGGGTGGGTTTTAGTGGAAGCCATCTGTTTACGTTAGTGGTAGGAGATATTTTGTGAAGTTTTATTATTTTTAAATGGTTTGGTTAGTTGGACAAAACTTATGGTGAGTTTCCCTTTTAAATGGACAATATTGTTGACTTGGTCTTTTAAATAAAATCCCCTTACTGATTTTTATTTTTTGAAAATATTTATAACATCTTAGCAAATAAATTTTATTTAAAATAAAGTTTTGTGAAATTAACTAATTAATTAATCAATCGCATTTTACAGGGATAGTCTTTGATCTAAATTTTCCCATTCATTTTCTGGTGCTATAATTTTAGATCTTTATTGTATTGCTGACGTTATTTTTTTATTTTTTAACAATGTTTTCATGTTTTTCATGGCAAATTTCATATTTCTAAGTCTATAGGAATTATTTGAGCCGTCTAATTTCCATAATAATCGGAGCCACCAAATTTTTGTTTTGAATTTTTATGGTAAAATAATGTTAATTAGTTAATTATTCGTCAAAAAAATGTTAATCAGTTAATTAATTAATCTTATTTTTATCTTATCTAATTAATCTTAATTGTATATAAAAAAGAAAAAGAATTTGCTAAACAAACAGAAAGTCTCGAGTTTGAATCAAGAAGTTTCGAGTTCGAATCACCTTTACCTTTCCCATATTTCCCCTTGCAATTAAAAGAAAAAGGTATGAGTTGAAAAGGCCTTTGATATCCATAGCATTTGCCTAAGCGATTTTAAAAAAAATTATTAGTCATAGATATTATAATTTATTGCAGTGATAAAAAATGGAAAAGAGTAACTTGTAAAATTCCATAGTTGTAAGCTCTTGAAGAAGAGTTCAAGAGAGAAAGGTATATTCATTGTGAATTCTTACTCATAGACGTAGCAACTTCAGTGATAAATCAGTAAAAGGAATAATCACCGGTAAATTGTCCAGAATTATGTAAGTTCCCAAAGAAGAGGCGGGGTAAAATTTAGAGCATGTACCGTTAGAAAAAATTGAACTTGAGGTTTTGAGGTTTTCAACATTTTTAAAAGTGCAAATGGAATCTTAACTTTTATTTTTGTTAGCAGAATTTCTTATCATTGGTTAAGTACATAAGTACATAGTTGAAGGACGCTCAAGTGATTTCCACCTAATCTCGGTAAGTTTAACCATGCACCTTTTTTTTAACCAATTATTATGTATCATTACTTCCGTCTCATAAAAACAGTCCAATTCCTATTTTTACATAAATTAAGAAAAATTCATAGTATTTAAATATTTAAAAACAGTTCAATTCATACCATTTCATTTATTAATTATTCTGCTTTAATATCTATTTTGTTTATAACAATGCATGTTAAATATGGATATATATATATATATATATATATGAGGATGTTTAAAAACCTCTCAAAAAACCTATGGAAGGTTTTGTAGCAAAACGCATCACCCTTTGTGACTTGTATTAATGTATGTCATGTGTATTTTAAACTCGTATGATGTGCATCTATATAAACCATATGACATAGATTGTCTTGTAACAAAACCTCTTTGAGGTTTTTTAACACTACTGAAACATATTAGAAAAGTACTATTTAACTAAAAATTTTATTTTTATTTTCAAAATAGTATAAGGGCATATATCAAATGTCAAATAGTGGTTTGAACAAGTGAAGCAATTGTTAGGGGAAAGCAATGGTTTGAATCACACATACCCCCTCCCCCTCCCCCTATAACCTCTTCTATCAAGGAAAAAAAAATGTCAAATGAAAGAGAAACTGTTTGTAGGTCTTTTAATTGTTTCTTCAGTAAAAAGTTATAGCTTTTTCTGCCAAAAATAAAAGACGAATGACCTAGTTTTACTTTTTTGAAAAAAATGAAGTAGCTCAAGTGCAATTCTCCCATTACGCGATATACTTCCTCTCTCGACGCACGCAACCGCAATAAGCGGGGTGTCATCCCGCGACGTTAACACTAAACGGCGCCGTTGCCTCTGTAGATCATTACCGGCTAAACGGGTGCCTTATCTCATCTAAAAATCTCTCAGTATAAATAAACATTTCTCTCTCATCTTTCCCCACAGACGCTATTCAATCATTTTCTCGTTGGAACTCTATTGATTCGCTCCCGATTCCTATCTCTTAATTCTGTAAGTACTCTAGCGTTGTTCATTAATTAATTATATGATTTATTCATTTATGTTGAACGATCCGATAGTTGAAATTTGATAATTTTTCTCCTTTTATCGATGGTTACTTTCTGTTATGGATATGACTTGGATCTGTTCATGTTTGTTTTGTCTGATGAATCTATTAAATTATTTATCTATATGTGTTTTTCTCCTATTTTCAGATGAAACTGGTTGTACAGCTTCCTCTGTGTAGGCTTATTTCCGTGTTTATACACTTTCTTGGCTGTGTGTGCTTATCTATATGTGTGAGTTATGGTGTTCTAGTTAGTGATTTGGATGAACTGATAAGTTATTTCTAAAATTTAATTGCTTAGTATATGAGATGATATATGAATGCCAGCCAATATGTACAATTGTACATGGGTGACGGTAGAGTTTTACAGAGACATGTTGAATTGATTTTGCTTTCCGCAATATATTTCTTACCACTTGGACAAATTGAGCTTCCAGCTGTGACATGCCTGAAAGTTTTAGGGAAAAAAGAAAAAGTTAATTAAAAAATATTTATCCACTTGACAAATTGCACTGAGTTGACTACGTTCTCCACCGTCAGAGTTGCATCATGTTTAACAATCTGCATGAATTTTCAGCGCTGCTTTTTTCCGTTTAGCGGGATTCTTGGGACTATTAGGATATTATATTTTCTTTGACCAATTCGTGCCCTGCATTTCAAGTTCCACAAGTTTGAAGTGTAAGTAGTTGTCCTTTTAGCAGTATCTTTTATGAGAGGAGTTTATCCTAAGAACAGTTTGAACCCCGGGGGGGGGGGGTAATATCTCAATTCTTTAGCTAAATTTTCAACAAAAGCCATTCTTATCAAGAACTTTTATCCATCTTCCTCTGCATACTTTTTATAAGTTGAATATAATTTATATTTGCATGTATCGTCTTCAAAGCTCACAAATGGAGATATTATCAGATATTTTCCTTTTAGTTAGGTGATGATAGGAATGTAATTATTTCTTATGCCCTTAGATATATTCTTTTGACTCATATTCGTTTTGGTTCTCTTTTCCATTGATTTATCCATCACAAATATGAAGTCTTGAAAGCTTTTAGAGACTTCCGTAGATGGCGGATAATGAGGAGAGCAAGGAAACTGCTCCTGAAGGGAACGAAGGGAATGAGGAGCACAAGGAAACTGCTCCCAAAGGAAATGAATGGGAAGTCGTGTCCCTTACTGCATCAGCATATGCTGCTGCCCCTGGTCCTGAACAGGTGGGTTCGAGTGAAGATATCCAGGAGAATTATGCTGGAGAAAGGGAGGCTGAAACATCTCATGCTATGTTTATGTCAAAGCATTTTGTTTTTCCTCCAAGTCAACACGAGAATTTACCCCTGCAACCCAAATTCAAGGAAATGCCAAATGAAAAAGAAGATGAAGGTGACTTTTCTTCGTTGACTGCTGAGGAAGGGGGTAAACTGAATGTCAAAGATGAAGAAAGAATGAGTATTGAAGAATTGATGTCTCACGAATTTCCTGGCGTTCAAGTTTTTGATGAGAAGGATAACAGTGTGTCAGTTAGTGGTTCAGAATTCCAGAAAGATGTTGCTTTTGATTATAGTGCTCCAGCATTTAGTGCATTGCATAGCATGTCAACCACTGGCAGGTCCGACACTTCTGAAGAAGGTGTAAGGACTGACAATATGGCTGATCCTGTTGACCAGGCCTCTGATTCAAGCTTGCCAGATTCTCCGATGCCTGTTGAGGAAGACAAGTATGATGGGGTTGACCTTCCATGTGATGCTTGGTGGAAACGACGGGCTCTTTCTCTCTATGGTCAAGCAAAAGAGGCAAACACATTCTGGTCCATTCTTATTGCTGCAGCTTTCACGGGGCTTGTAGTTATTGGTCACAAGTGGCAGCAAGAAAGGTGGCAAATTTTGCAACTTAAGTGGCAGTTTGGCTTGAGTGATGAGGTATTAATTATGTCTAATTTATTTGAATTTATTGAATTTTTAGCTGCTCAGATTGAATTATGCTTTACTTCTTCCATTGACGACACCTGAAATACTTAATACACCAAAAGTTGTGATTTGATAATATATGTATTCGTTGGATTATAGAAGTATGTTGAATTTCTATATAGAGTAGGGGATGAAACACCCATACAACTATGCAATTTTGACTCGGTGCTTATTTAGCAACCATTTCTAGATAAGATGCGCAGAGTAGTGACTTGACAGGATCGTTGATTGTGTTCAAGTTGTTACATTTAAAAGATGGGTTAGGCTTTGCAATGAATAAGGTTTTAAACATATGCTACCAGGCCATCTTTTAGGACCTTTGGATCCATTTACCGAGAGCATGTTTCCTGGGCCTTGTCTCATTATATATTTCCTCATTCCCTGCTTCCTGTGAGGAAAATGAGAACATGATATAATAAATGAAAATGAACAGCTAAACCAAAGTTTTAGCTAAAGTAGTTTTAGTTTGATACAAGGATTGATGATTGCGAGGGGAGATCCTTGTAATATATAATGCATCATTAAACCTCAAGAAAGGGTAAGAAGGTGGAATGAAACTGAAAGCATTAATAATCAATTCTTATTGTTTGTTTAGCGTGAATGCATGATAAGGTTCACTTGTGTTTGAGTAAACGTCACAGTAGTAGGCCAAATCACAGAATCAGGTGGCTTTTCTCGCGACCATGATGCGCTCTGATGGCTGATAGAAAAGATATTGACTTTTGGCATGCTAAATTCACTAATAATATCATGGTTAATTAATGTTATATTAATTAATGTTTCCATCCACCCCTTTTCCTCCCTAGAGGCAAGCATACTATAATTGTGTTCTTCTGGGACTTGTAATAAAAGCGGAAGATTAAAAGCGGGTTCTGGCATTCAATTTAGCTGTATTTACTAAAAATACTCAAGATTCACAAGAATTTTGAACTATCCATAAATAAGAGACTTCTATCAGCTCAATGCTTGTGGTAAGTTAATGTGCAGTGATAAGTAGGTTCCTCAACTTTAACATATATGTATTTGACTTGGCGCATGGCAGTGCATTTGAGTTCTTTGACACCTGGCTTTGATATATACTTAGCTCAATTTTTATGCTCGGCGTAGCTTAATTTTGGTGCATTGACTTGAAATTGTGTTAGATTGTATTGAATAATTGAAAATGTTTTTGAAGATTTCGTTATGTACTTTCATTCACAGCACTAGAACCTTATTTAGATGTGTTGACTTGATGTGTTTCTTATTGTTACAGAAGATGGGCAGGATACTTGGTCCCATTTCTCGATTTAAAGATGTGATTGTTGGTGGCTCTCCCAGGGGTTCATTAATCCGTGGGAGCAACTCTGCAGAACGTTAAGATGATGACGAAAAATTTTAGAGCGAGAAAATTTAGTGAATGTGACATTCTTGTTTGGTTTTTCTTTGACTACAGAATTTCTTGTGACTAAGCTTGTTATATTTTCTTCTTATTTTTATGCTGCTATCATGTTGGGGTTTTTGCATTTAAGATTTGGGGCAAGGTATGGTATGAATATGATGCAAAATTTGGGTGAATATATACCACAGTAGTTGTTTATGATCTATCCTATTTGCTTAAGGAATGGTGTTGAGGTCTGTCATAGAAGGAGTAAAGGACGCTTCTATTTGGTGTCCGGTAAGGTTAACGTGTCATCAATAAGCCAAGAATGTAGGTTGAAAATTTACTCTACTCACTTTGTTTGGTTAACATTTAAAATTTGCCTCTATTTTTAACCAATTTAAATTTCAAATTTTAGATGCACGGCAACGCACTCTTAAGCCACTTATTCGATGTGATATAAGTTTTTATATCATTCTAATTATTAACTCTATATGGTAGGATTATATTACATTACGTCATTTATATAAAATTTGAATTTTAAATCTAAATTTAAATGTTAACCGTGTTTTGTTAACTGATATGATTACCCGGCGCTTTAATGGCTAGCATGGGTGTCAAAATACTCGAAATGTTTTATAGGTACTTATGTTTTGTTGATATATCTCCTATCCTGTTATGTCTAAGAATATTCTCAGTTACTGTTGCAACGGTAAATATTCCCTTTTCTTCCATTTTTTTTATTATAAAGTTTGTTAAGCCTACACCGCCTTATAACTTTTACATTTTTTTTCTTCTTCTTTTTTTATTTTATTTTATAAAGTTTGCTAAGCCTACACTGTCTTAGAAATTTCTACACTTTTTTCTTCTTCTCTCTCTTTGGTCATTCTGATCTGCTATGTCCATATGGTAGGTAATTGAGTCTTCTATTTTTGCATAGTAATTTTTTTTCTAGGTAGCTTTGTCGCTGCAAATTTGGATATTCGTATGAATTTTAAAATTGGCTCCTTTTCCATTTTAGCAGAAAAGCCCCAAGTAACTGCTTACCTTTCTCATCTTATTGCTTCTTTCTTCTCTTTGGTCATACTGATCTGATTTGTCCATATTGCTAGTAATTTAGTTTTTTTTTTCTTTTAGCATTTTCATTTGCTAAAAGATTAGAATGAAACCTAGAGCTTGCAGGGTGTTTGGCAGATTGTTCCAATGATATTTAATCTATTAATTTTTCATAATAATTTTTGCAATTATAGTTCCAATTTTATTATGCAATTACCATACTTATTTTCCAAGATTTTTGCATCATAAGAGTTTGGTCAGAATTTGCTAATATTTTATGTTTGACGTGTTGTATTAGTTATGTTAGAGGTGGTATGAGTATTCTTTATAGTTTTTTTTTCTTATTTCTTATTTTATCAATGTTTTGCTGATTTGAAGGTCTTCTCATTCTATTTTTCGTATTGTAACCACATATTGTGACTTATAACAAACTCAACAAACTATAAATTCTACGCAGATTCAAGCGAAAAATAAAAATGAACATGTGCAAAGCACGTTCTAAACTAGTATTATATATATTTATATTTATTTTTTGAGGTCTTGTAATAAATATAGAGGGTAATATTAATGTTAACGTAATTAGAATTCTCGCTTGTGCGTTGCACGAGGAAAACAACAACAATAAGAGTAATTCAACATTAATATATACTTAGTCTCAATCAGACTTATGTTAAATGTAATAAAAGTAATATACAGTTGATTTAACAGTCACCCTTAATTTTGATTTAATATCATGTATATAATTATCCAAACAATAGATAATAAAATAAATACAAAAACAGGCGTGAAATAGATTCTTAATTATCCAAATTACAAAAAGTAGGGAAGAAATTAAAAAAAAAAGTAAAACAAATTACCATGAGTATTTAATATGTAAATCAGTTTCGAATTGATGAAATTGCCCTCATATAGTGATATCTAGTGCACAAGTAAGATAAACGTAAAATTGATTGATAAATTAGAGAAGTTATTTAGATATTTATTTTTAAATTATAAATAATGAGAAATATAATCAGAATAAATGATAAAATACACACATATATAGTTCAGTAAATATAGAATCCTAAAGGAAGAAAGTTTTTATAAAAATCATGAAAGGTATATTAATATTTAAGTTAATTATACATAATAAGAAATTACAATAAGAATAAAACTCTTAACTCTTGAAAGAGATTCTTAATTATCTAAATTCTTAATGAGATATAAAGTCAAGTAATATAAAAATCTTAATTATTGAAAGGGATTTTTAATTATCTAAACTCTTAATGAGATATAGAGTATAGTAAATATAGAGTTCTGATTCTTAATTATCCAAACAACGGATAATAAAATAAATATAGAATTTTATGAGATCGGAAGAGCACTTTTAATTATCCAAATTACAAAAAGTATGGAAGAAATAAATAAAAAAGTAAAAAAATTTATATAATGCCAGATAATAGGCTGGAAATTACAACGCCAGAGAACTTCTCTTATTATTAATATATAAATTATACCACTGCGTCCATTAATTTCTTTATTTAATTAATTGTTATTGTTTGTTGAACACAGACATTTCACAACATTGCCACGTGATTCCTCAACGTATGATTTAATTGAATTGATTCGAATGACATTATGTAACCGAGATTTGGTGATTTCTAACTTGGAAGACATGTAATTTAATTATCGGCATATTTGCCATCTTATATGTGACATTAACGTGAATATGTAACTACTAACAAGCGTTTTGATATACTAAGGTGTTTAAAGATGTTGCGTGGTCAGGCAGGAATCGTGCGTCAATAGCAACACCGCAGCGGGACTCTGTTTATTAACACATCACTTTGAAATCAATAAGAATACATAGGCCACATATTTATTTTTTCAATTCTTTGTCTCCCCTTCTGTGCAAATAAAATAATTCATATATGCTACTCCTAGAAATTTTAGAGACACTAATGTTCTTTGCAGGGAGGAAGGAAAAAGACCACTTGTCTGGTTTGTTAAATGTATCATAGATGGAGCCATGTTCCATGAGGAAGGCACATCATTGGACTTGGTATGACTAGCATACTGCTATCCAGTGGTTTTCAGTGCAAAAGAATACATAAAAGATGAAGAAGAGGAGTGTTTTGTTAAATGTAATGTGGACGGAGCCATGTCCCATGAAGAAGGCACATCATTAGACTTGGTATGATTAGTATATTGCTATGCAATGGTTTTCATTGTAAAAGAATATAGAAAAAATGAAGAAGATTAAAATCTAGGAAGAGGAGAATTGGAGAAGAAACTCTGATATGACATATACACAACCATATACAACAGTTTAAGCTACAGGAGGTGAAAAACTTCCCTTACAATCGGTAAAAATACACAAGGACACATGTGAATTCATAAGCATCTCCAATACTTAACTAAAGTCATGGGGTTGTGAGAATGAGGAAGATAAAGAGAAGAATATTTTAATTAAATGTGGATGAAAGGAGGTGTAGGGGAAAAAAGAAAAAGTGTAAAAAGGGAAAAGAATTGATAGAAATTTAAAAATAATGATAAAATAGTAGTGGAGAGGATGTAGATCAATGTGTATTTTTAGACTTTACACGTGACACGATGAAGGAAAAATGAGGAAAATTTGTGTAAATAAGTGAAAAGTGATTAGAAAAAAAAAAGGAAAATAGGAAACATGTGGGGTAGATTAATTATTTTTGTGTCTCTCTCTCCCTTTCTTGACCCTCTTCATCATGTCAGATGAAATCTTTTGCGGGAGGCTTCTCACCAGGAGAGGCTGGGAGCTGTTGGGTTAAGAGACGCGATTAGTTGGTTACAGTTCATGGAGATCCATAATGTAATTCTTGAATCAAATTGGTTGGCTATCGCTCAATCGTAATGGCAATTACAACCAGTGAAAGGTGCATGCGTGAGTAGCTAGGAGGCCTCTTACTTGTGATAATCCATATATTTTGAATGATGCACCAAATTGGTTAGAAGATGTGCGATCAATTGACATAACAGAAACTTTTGCTTTGTAATGAAATTCGATAGTTTCCCTTTTCGAAAAAAGAAAAAGAAAAAAAAAAGAAAATAAAATCACCATAGTTGACACTTAACAAGTCTATCCCATCAACTCATAATTTGTTACTTTTAAACAAAGTTTAATGAACAAAGTCATACCACATACAAAGAAAATTGTGAAACAATTATTGACTAAATCGAAATCAATTATAACTGGTTACCAAATGGATCCTTAGCTTTCATTACGATTCGCATTCAAGTCAAGCAATGATGATGCGCCTGAAATGGAAAAGAACTAAACGCTTGTTAAATGCAATATGTAATCCATTTGAAGCACGACATCTAACATGGATTGCAATTAATGACTTGATGTTTATTCATTTCAATGCATATTAACATATGTAGTACTGCAAACATAGCTTATATTCGTTCCAACTTTCCTAATTCAGTCTTGCTTAAACTTAGAGATGAACACATAATATTTTCAAGAGCGTTAGGGTGTCTCTATATTATGGAGATTTACTGCTTTTCTACACATGGTTTCATGAGACTACAAATGGTTTCATATGTGGACTTTTGATTCATGCGAAAGGGGGTGGCTTTGTTATGGAGACGCCTTCAAATTCTTAAAAATTACTTAGTTGTACACTCTTCTAAAAAGCCTAGTAGATACTCATCACGTTTCTAATAATACGTACATACATGTACAAATACATATGTTGAAAGTACTATCAAATTTAATCACCAACCATAAAGAAGTGGTCTCCTAGTTGGTGCAAGGAGAAATACACGTCTGAATTTGCTCCTTTCTCAAATTGCTCATTCAACTCACTTCAAACCATCTTTTTCCCTTTCAAACCTAGTTCTCCAACAGCCTCCTACTGTCATCTTTACTTCATTTCAATTAACAATAAAAACCAACTGTTATATTCACCGTGAAAAAACAACGATATGTTAATATTTTATTAAAAGAAAATGGGTGATAAACAACTACAACATCAAAAAGGTAGCCTCGAAAAATAAGTTTGAAATTGGAAAGCATGCTTCAACATTTTTTTGAACAAGCGCTTCAACTTGAGTATGCATCATTATGCAGCTTCGGGTATACTATAACTTAAATTTCCTATTAATAAGGATTTTTGGTATAAATCTTGGAGGGAAAAAAATGGCGAATTTACAGTAATTTTTTAATTTTTGGATTAAATCAACAATGAAATACGTAACCCCAGCAATTAATTCCATGGCGGATATCGTCCTTACTATCGAGTAACCCATGTCTTGAAATGAACCCTATAATCCAAGAAACCTTCCGATCTTTCCATTTTGGCTAATCCTTTATAAAGGGATCATCGGGAAAGTAAAGAAACGAAAATGGGAAAAGAAACCCATAACGGTGGCGGATTGGATTGGATTAGGATTATGAACCATTCTTGAAATAGAAAAAATGGAGGAAAGAGACAAAGGAGGCCACAATAGTGGGTGCAGAGGTGACATGGGATGTGCACATGGCGACGAACTATGGCAGATTGGGTTCATGCTTGCCACCTGTTGCTTCGTTCCAGTTCTATTCGGTGTTCACAAAGCCATTTACTCTTGAGTCTCCGGAGCGTGTGAAAGAGCGTGACCCAATATTACAAACCATTGGTGAAAAACTCCATCTTTTCTTCTTTTGAGCTATGCTACGCCGCAGATTTTCTCTTACTACAGGCGTTACAATTCAAGAACCCTAATTTTATTGCAATTGTGAACAAGTTTTCTCTTTTATTTTATTTTTATTCCCTGTCAGTTTTTTTTTTTTTTTAATTTTTCTGTTACGATATGATTGGATGCCGGCGGTGATTAGGATTTCATTTTCTTTCACTTCCGGGGATTGATGTGGAAATTGAAAATTTGGAGGTGAGATTTTGCTGAAACTTTCCGAATTATAGGTATTTTGAGAAATGGAGTTTCCTGTAGCTGAATTGTTTTATCTTTTTATTTTTATCTTTTTCCCCTTTACTACTGGATCCAATTCTCAAGTTTAATGCATAAATTTTTTTTTCTCATTATGTTGGCGCGGTATTTATCATACATTGATGATTGAATGAAATTTATTTAAATTTAATTTCAGAACCTATAAAATTTTGTAGGAGTACCAATTTTGCTTTTGGTTCATCTTCAATTTTGATAGTCCTTTCCCCCCCCTCTTTTTTATCTAACTGGGTGTCCCATGCATGATGCACCTATGATGTTTCGCGTTTATAGTTCAGGGGCATTTATATTTGTATGGTTTACGCTTAATTTGTAGGGTGACAATAAAATAGGAAGTACACTGGTGACATAAATTTGACTTAGTTTCTTTTAGAATTTCAACTTGCAAGTAATAAATAATGAAAAGTTATTTTATCACCAAAATCTTGACTTGATTGTTCCATGGATATTCCATTTAAAAGGTGGCTATCAGCGTCAGCGTGTATATTCTACTGCCTAGTAAATAATCAAATATTAGATGAGTTTGCATTTTTTCTATAAATGAAATGGATTCTGGAACATTTCCAAAATTTAGTTAGACTCCGTGAAACTCTTCTATATATTTTCCCCTCTCTCTTTGCAGTGGGCTGACATTTCATCTCTCTCCTAGTAGCTATTGAAGGACAACGGGAGACACTGTAGTGCTGGGGTAGACAATAATGGTATTCAGCAATGAGTTTGAGGATCTGCATGATGATGGTTTTGTGGGATCCATAGAAGAGTACCGGATTTTTGCGAAGGTTTTCTTCGGAAATGGTAGTAGCAGTGGTAAATTAGGGGTTGTCAGTAGGGGTAAAGGATGCATTGTTAGCAGTGATAAAGGATGCGTTGTTACTGGTTGTGACTATATTAGACAAACAGACATCTCCCTTTGCACCAATAGTGGAAACTCATCATTAACAAGTCAGGATGATTGCTTCGACATAAAAGAGGATTCTAGGGGCAAACCTCCGCTAGAATGTCTCTCAGAAGACTTGATTTCGTGGAACAAAAGTAATCATGAAGTCAAGCTGGCTGCTGAAAATCTTCCAAATGGGAAACCTGATTTAGGGGATATCTTGAATATATCTGTCTGCGAAGGAGATGTTACAGGTATGCCCCGACAAGAGTCTTACACCGTTTGTCATGCTATAACACATTGTTTACTTGAATCATCTGGCGATGGTGTTAAATCTTGTCACTATCAAGTGAAGGGACATAATGATTCTAGCAAAAGTTATGAAATTAGTTGTAGGAATGGCTCTGAGAGCAGATTGTCTTTAGATGGACGTGACCAGAAGGAAGTTGTAAGCATGACAATTGCCTCACCTTCTTCTCAAGAGAGCTATGCTGGCAAGCTTCTAGTGGTAGATCCGTCTATCTCTGTTGAAAACAAAGCAGTGAATCATCTACCTGCAAAGCCTAGATGGAAGGACTCCTGCTTTGTGAAATTGGGCGATCATGAATTATCAATGCCAAGGGCTATAAAAAATGATCCTCGTCCTCTTCTCCGGTATCACATTAATCGATTACTCAGAGCGGCAGGATGGGTAATTGGCAGGCGCAAGAGGAAAAGTAAATATAATGGGATTGGAGAATATGTTTATAAGTCTCCAATTGGAAGACCATTTCGTGAATTTCATAGAGCTTGGTCCATGTGTGGTGATAGTTTGTTGACTCATGCACGTGTTGAGCATAGAAATTGTTATAGTCAGTGGGATGATATGACTGAGTTATGGGCAGATTTATCAAAGGCATTTAAAGAGGTTGAAGAGAAACACAGCATCTTAGAAACTACTTCATCTATGGCTCATTTATGGTGTCTTCTGGATCCATTTGCAAAGGCAGTGTTCATCGAAAAAACAATCCGCTTACTTAAAAAAGGAACCACTGTTGAAGCAAAGAGAAGTTCAGTGTATATGAGAGATGATGGGCCTGCTGCCAAATATCAGAAAATCTTAGGGAACTCCCAGAAAGATATTCTGTATGAAGTTCCCATAATTTCAGGAAATGCATGTACTTCGCTTGGGGGACCAGAGATTCCCATGGATGGCAATACATGTTCCAAACAATTCTGCAAAGACAGACCTGAGGAAGAAGACTGTTCTGGATATGGCAGGAGGGTTCGCAAAAAATCCAGGAAGATGTCTGAAATGAAAGTGACTAGCTTGTATCGATGCCTTTCAAATTCGCAAAGGTGTTCTGTGAGGGCAACGGGTTGTGACAGAATTTCATCAAAGAAATCAAAGACTTGCCATCTTAGTGATGATGATATCTTAATTTCAGCTATTATGAAAAACAAAAATATTAGATCTTCCAAGAAATGGTTCACCTGCAAATCCAAGCCTTTGAAGAAGCGAAAGAAACGAAAAGGTGGTTGCAGATTGATTGTAAGGAGACTTAACAAGGATTCAAAGCATTTGATGGAAGGGAATTGGTCTGCCTCTGAGCTCAGAACTGTTTTGTCCTGGTTAATTAACTCAGGCGTCATTTCAGTAAATGAAGTTGTTCAATTACGGAATCTAGAAAACGATGTTGTGGTGAAAGATGGTTTCACTACGAAGGGCGGGATATTATGCAAGTGTTGCAATACGGTGCTTTCCATCTCTCAGTTTAAGAGTCATGCTGGTTTTGAGTTGAGTAGTCTGTGCAAGCATCTATTCATGGAGTCTGGTAAGCCATTAACCTCATGCCAGCTTGAGGCCTGGTCAGCTGAATTCAAGTCCAGAAAAGCAGCTCCTCAAACTGGTCAAGTTGATGAGACAGATCAAAATGATGACAGTTGTGGGCGCTGTGGTGATGGCGGTGAACTGATATGCTGTGATAGCTGTCCATCTGCATTTCATCAGGCATGCCTGTTTGAACAGGTCAGTCTTTGTTGTTTATTATGTCCAGTGATTTTCTTGTAACTTTCTCTTTGCTTTAAATTTTTTTAGTATTCTCTGCTCTCTGCCTATGAATATCATCTTGATAGATGGAGCAGCTCCTATTTCTTAACTCTAGTTGTCTAGTTTCTGGATATCTAAGTGTAGTCATGCATGAATAGGTTTGTGATCAAATGACCCCAGCTGAAACTCAAATCAATATTCAGTTGACCTGCTTTGTGCTTTTCACTTGGCTGCTGTCACTGGGCCACAATAATGTCTGCAATCTTCCCCATAATTCGTTTATGTCTTTAGTTAGCACCTGCTAACGCCAATGAGGTTTAAGATTTGAGATAAAGCAATTGTGTGTGTGTTTCTTTTCCCATCCTTCCCGTCTAAACAAACATCTCTGGCAATTTAGTCGAGCCAAAAACACAAACTAGCATTTTGAGATAACTGATCCCTCAGTACACACACATACGCGCGCGCGCACACACACTCTCTATTTTAGAGAAACCTTTGATGAAAATATGAGTGACAAGTTGTTGTGTCACTGTACTTATGTACACATGTTTAGCTATGCATGTCACTGAATCAGCAGGCTTGATTTTGCGCTGGTCTATGTGACGCTTGTGGATGGGATTTGTGTTTACAAACCATTATGTTCTAGGATTTGCTAGTTCTCCTAATGTGTAAAATGTCATCTTGTGAAGGGTTTAACAAGTAGGTATCTAAAAAGATCTGTATAGAAAGTTTTATACTTTGGTATGTAGTCTTTATTGTAAAAAAGTCCTAAAAAAAAAGGCAACCAATCATTGTAAAATTTTGGAGCACTATTTAATGCTATTTTGTACTTTTTTCCAGGTTAGTTTGTAACCCTTTTGGAAATATTACTGTGGTAGTTCTTGGTGACGTTTAAACTTATAACATGGAAATATTATTATTATCATTATTTTCTTTTTGGTTGGTGTCTTCAACTGCAAGATTATGTCAACAAGATACTCCTGACTCACTAATGCCTCTTCAAAGACATAGCAAGCACACAGCTGAACAGTTGAATTGGGCTAGAAAAGCGAATGCAATTGGGTGGATTTCCACTTGCCTCGCATGAAGCTCATTTAAAATCAGGTGAAGATTGCCATCAATCTACCTGCGCAAGCTATGCTTGTTAAAGCTCAGCTAAAGTTGAAGTAAACACCAATCAACAAGCTTGAGTGTCTTTTAGGCCTCATATATGGTGTGGCCTGTAGCTTATTTCTAGCTTACTGTTTTCCACATTTCTGCTCAAGAAGCAAGAACTCATCTTGTTCAAAAGAATCTTAGAGACTCTCTGAAGTCAAGTTTAAGCTTCAAGTTATTTGTTTAAATTTTGAGGATCACAATATGAGCACAATCAAACATAGACTTTTTCTGGTAAACCATACATTACTAAGATCAGACATGACTAAACCAGATGAAAAGTTTTGTATGACTAGTGATTATTACTGAGGGGAAATTCATGAATTCTTAGTAAACAGCGGGAGTAAACCTGTAATATAAACCTCTTTGAAGATTGAATTTCTTTGTGCGGTTAAAATCCTAGATGAGTTGGGGTTTTTATTTGTTTAAGAATTTAAGATATATAATCTACCCTTGTTTTCTCTGCATAGGGAAAAAAATCATCGCGAGTCTTTATAGGACAGATTATGGTAGGTATTAATAAGAAAGATATATTAGGTTGTCATTTATTGGGAATATTATGGTAGTTAGCTATAACTTTTCTACCCTGGTTGTTTTTAACCCCTATAATATTCAGTGAATGTATAAAAATAACACGTTACATACTCAAATTAGCTCATGAGTGGTTTATACCATATATAAGCACAAGAAGAGTTTTCCATCAATGAAGTATTACGAAATCTAATATGATCAAAATCTTTTAAATTTATTTAGTTAATGGACCTTGCCAGACAGAAGTTACAAGGTTGTTTTCTATTATAAATTTGTCAAGTTATAAATTCAATCAATTTGAAGTACGCATTTTGCTGGACCATTTTACCTTCAACTCTTATATGCGTTACGTGGGACACGTAATGCCCACGACCTATAAATTTATAGAGTCACATATTTATAGTGGAAACAAACAACCACCATAACATGACAGAATTTTTAGAGCAAATGCTTGGCTTACCTAACATGGAAATTTGACAGAATTCTGGACTAGTTTTAAGCTGGAGGAGAACATAATCATGTCATGCATTTTCACAATAAACTTTTAAGATCGTGGAATTTTTCTTTCAAGAAATAACTGCATAGAAGTTTTTCCCCATTTAGGTGTCATGAAAGCTCAATGGCCTTTTAAGGAAGGATACATGTTTGACATATGAAGGCTTTATTAATGATATAGTGAACCCATGACGTGAATCCTTAACCCTTTCTCCAGGATCTAAGAGTCCGGACCTTGTAGCATAATAAATTCTGAGCCGGTAATTATTTAAGCATCCTAAAAAAGTAAATCTATCTCAAAGAACTTGCATTGGTTGAATAAAACAACATATTTCTTTAAGTGAACATTATGGCAACAGTGGGGTAACAAGATAAAGTATCATGTTTGGCTTAAGCTTAGAAGGTGTTTAAGCTTTGCCAAGTACTATTGCGGTCACATTTCACTTTAAGAGCTTGTTCTTGGGAGCTTTCAATAAATCTATGAACTCACCAAATCAATACCAACCACATTCTCCACCAAAAAAAAAAAAAATTTTTTTTTTCAAACTTTCCAACTACTTTTCTTTACATTCCCACCACACATTCTCCAATAAATCTAACCCTCCTTCATATAAAGCTCTCAAGAACAAGCTCTAAGTAAGACATGCTTCTTTAAATTACTATTTAAAAAGTTTGTTTATTGACACGGCACTTCATTATCTGTTCACATTTAGGTTTTCTCCAAAAGTTTTTCGGCACAAACCTATTGCTCAAATTGCCCCATATTTTGTGCGAAAACGTTAATCATCTCTGAGTTTTGTGGCTTATTTTATTTCTTGAGCGTGGCTACGAAGTTCATGCATCAACTTTGTAATACATACAGATTGCTGGACTATCAGATTAGAAAGCCTTAATATGAAAAATATTTATTGTAAGATTTGCTGCTTTATTCGTGTTGCACATAGAATTTAGGCATGTAAGAAATTTGATTGGTCTTGTTACATGGCCTCGGATTATTTTTTCTCCAATCAAAAGATAACAAAATACTTTTCTGTCAACTTAAAAAGACAACGGAATTGGCGTCTTCTTGTGTCTAATTTTAGCTTCACTGAGAGGCTTGAATGTGAATCTGCTCTTGTATGTTTGAATGTCTTATATCTTGAAATTATTCTGATGAATAATTTTCTGCTGATTACTTATTACATTTATTAGTTTATTTGAACATTTTCAATTCCTCTATGCCTTATAAATCCTCTCGACACACTTTGATTCTGTTTTCGAATACATATTGTCACTTTCTAAAAGAAAATAGAAGTTAAATGTCATCAACACAGTACACTTCCATCCTCATTCCTAAAAACCAGATCAAAAGGGTCAGAACAAATGATCCTACAAGCTCTTGCAACTCCAAGTATGAAACATAATGCATTTCTTTAATAGCTTTTCTAAAGTAAAATAAACCAAGCATTAAGGATTTCGTCAGGTTCTTGAAATAAAGATACCTCAATCTGAATCTTTCCACTTACTTCACTACTGAATCTCCTCTCTTTGAGAGTCACCCTGCACCCTTGGATCCTTCTATGGCTCATGGGAGTGTAACGATGGTCTTTATGGTATTTAATAATCTTTGGATTGATAATAGCCCATTTTAAAAATATATTATAGTTGCAGTATACTATAGTTTACATCGGAATTATGGTTGTATGTAACTGTTTACATCTGTAAGCTTTCCTTGAATGGTCCTCGTTGCACTAATTTCTTCACAGAATGGAAGATGCACTTCAAAGAAACACGTTTGTACTACTTGTGGGGTAATGCGTTTGTGGTATTTATCTAAATGGAATGGGCACCCTCGCAAAATATTACTGAAAAGTTCTTAGTAAATAGTGAGGCATGCATGTTCATTGTTCAGAAGCCTTATTTTGGTTAACCATTTGCAGGGGCGGATATAGAATTTTTTTTGAAATGAGAAAAATAATACTTCGACTTTAATTATGTAAAAAATATCCAGTTAAGATTTTAAGAATTTTTTGGGCTTGCATAGTATCGGGAATTCCACTGTTTTGGTTCAGAATGTAACTTGCTCTTTTCTTTTAAATTTGATATAAAGAATTTAGTCCAAACGGATATAAAATCTGTTCAATTTAGTTATGTGAAAGATTCAAAATATACCTCTTAAATGCATTTTCTGACTTTGGAGTTAACTCAAGAGAACATTTGTTTTATGTCTGGACCCAAATTTGAAGCAACTAGGCTAATTTACAGGTTTCAGACCCCTTTTTCCTCGGCTGTATTTTTTATGATAGATCTTTAGAGATACAAAATCAAGTTGAAGGAACTCAACCTGATTTGCGCTTTTCTCCAGGAGCTGCCTGAAGGAAGCTGGCATTGTCCGCAATGTCGTTGCCTTATTTGTGGGGATGTGGTTAA
The DNA here is from genome assembly GCA_963692815.1 of Nyctanthes arbor-tristis. Taxonomy (NCBI): domain Eukaryota; kingdom Viridiplantae; phylum Streptophyta; class Magnoliopsida; order Lamiales; family Oleaceae; genus Nyctanthes; species Nyctanthes arbor-tristis. Next base: position 21,337 of record CAVNYN010289347.1, on the reverse strand, counting down.
CAGTGAAGTTGCTTTACCATCTCTTAGCTGTTTTAAATGCTCGCAGTGCAACTATAAATGTAATTTTCCTCTGAATCTACAAGTGACTTTTTTTTTGGATTTCCTGCAACTCAAGGACATGAAAATAGGCATGCTTAGTTTAATCCAATTTCTATAATTATGAAATATCTGTGGAAATCTTTTCCTCTTTCCCTTAGGGTAATGTTGGTAATTTGTGCTTCTTGGTCAGTGTGCCTTTGTGTCTGTGTTGAGGGGAGAAGGATAATGTAAATCCAAATAAACTTTACTTTCTAATGTTTGCAAACAGATCATGAGACATGCATGCGAAGGAAGGGCATGAAAATTGAATTAGCCTCAGATTACTGGTTCTGTGGAGAAAGCTGTCAGGAGGTAAGTCATTAGTTTCCTTTAATCAGTTTTATGTAAAATACGCTGAATGAGCTCTCAGTCACACACACACACACACAATTTTTTTTTTTTTTTTTTTAAAACTAAAAGTTAGTCTAGACTAACTTTTATTTTTGGTTATTCTTTAAAATTATTTATTAAAAAACTCGGAAAGTTCCACCCACCCGTTTAACCCAGCCACTCTATCATATCTTAGGGATTGTTTTATGTAGCTTTCCTTTTTTGAAAAGAGGTTCTTGAATGTGTGGTGTAGAAGTAGAGAGAGATTATAGCAAAATGTGGAAAATAATTTTTTTATAGAGAACTGTGGTTGTTATTGAAGTTTGACTTGTTGACCAACTTTTTAATTGATTAAAAGCTAAGAAAAACAAGCCCTATCTTGGTTATCAATCTAATACAGTTCCCAGATTACTGGTGAATTTGATGCAGTGCTTACATCTTCAGGTGATGAATGCTGATATTTGGTGATATATGTTAGTAGTTCCATTTAGTGGTATCGCACAGGAAAAGCTTACTAATACTCTGGTTGGATAACGGTTAGAACATGCTTTTATCTGAAGAATTCTCTCTCATCAGTTGTTCCCATGATTTTTTGGTGACATGGGGAATGCGAATTGGATGGTAATTGTGTTCCTTTTAGATATTGCTTTATGAATTTTTAGATGTTTCTTCTTCCTTGAAGAGTTATATTGCTCCACAGTCCACACCTAGGTACGCTGTCCAGCTTTGTGCTGGATGGTTGATAGATTCTGATCCTGAGTTTTACACATAACATCCATCATGGTCTCTTTTATATTTCAACTTTGACTCAGCAAAATACCTATTTATGTTCAAGAGTTGATAATCAGCTCAAACAGGCTGGACTCTACTAGTAAAGATTAGATTATTAGATACGTTTGTAGACTATATTGAATATGTTGCAGCAAGGTCGAGTCCAATGCTAAACTTTGTTGAGTGATTATTATGTCCTGGAATTTTGTTCTGCTGGCCGGTATATATACTTAGCATAAACTTAACTCGTTAATTGTTAACTCACCTTTTTTAGGATCAAGACACATTGTCTGAGTGGAAATGTACACATCCTAAAAAGTTATGGTCTTGTCATGTTCTTCCATCAGGAGTACTGCATTCAAAAGAGTAGACTAAATCGCCTTCATTGTTCAAGGCAGTTGATGATTTTGTTCTGGGAGCGGATATGGGTTTTTGTGTTGTGTGATATACGAAAATTGTATTAAGACATTTTGGGTAATCAACCCCTTGATGTCATGCTCCCCCTTTTCGTTTGAAGTGACCGCGGAAAGTGAAAAGTTGCAACCAATTCCTTGTTTACAATGTGTCTTTGTGGCATTAATATTGTTAAAAGGTTACATTTGAAGAATGTGAAGTATGTTATCATTGTTATATTCGTTGCTGCTGCTTGTTTCAGACTTCCACTTATTGGAGTACTTGGATTTTATTTACAAATGAGTTGTTAATTCCCTTTGTAGGTATACTCAGGTCTTCATTCTCGCATTGGGTTGAGATATCATCTTTCTGATGGCTATTCTTGGACGCTTCTTCAGTGCATTCACAGTGAGCAGAAAGTTCGTTCTGATGAGGACTTTATTTCTTTGAAGGCAGAATGCAACTCAAACCTAGCTGTTGCAATCACTATTATGGAGGAATGCTTTCTTCCAATGGTGGACCCAAAAACAGGCGTTAACATGATACCTCAAGTCATATACAACCAGGGGTACTGCTGTATCCTTTTGCTACTGTTATATGTACCTTTCTTTCTTCCCCCATTCTGACACTTGTAGCATGATCCTAGGTGGCTAATATTTTCAGGTGTAAATTTATGAGATGAGCAATCAGACAGAGTATTCCATTGTTTCTGAAAATCAACTCTTGTAACTGACTTTCATCTGTTTTTCCAATTACTATTTCATTTTTTAGTAAAAGTCTGGCTGTCTCCTTAGAACTGATGCATCAAATTCTGGTGTCTGCTTCACTTTGAGAAATTTTACGTTCTTCAGATTTTGTTTTCCATCGTCTGCTGAACTTTTGTTGGTTCTGTATCTGGTTTAACGGATTTCCTCATGTTGGATGGCTAAATCTTTATGGAATAGTGACTTCATTGATACTTAAAACTGGAAGACCCCACCCAGTAGGTTTTCATCAATATATGCTGCTATATTAAGGGCTATAGCATTATCTGTCTGTTGACATCTCATCTGGCAGCTTAAGCTGTAAGTGTGAGATTGTGTGTTCATTTAAGTCTCGTTTCCAGCACTTTGAATAGTTTGAATAGCAAACTTAAGTCCTTTTTATGATGCTTCTAATCTGTCATAGCCATTTGCAAGAAGATATTTACTAGTGTTAATGATGTGTCTGAAAATACAAGCAATCACCTGAGATCGGCAGTGTAGCTGGGGGCTTATTTTGTCACTGTTATTGAATACCTCTATCCATTCTTTTCTCTTTGTTTTAGTAAATTTGCCTTGTGCAAAATCAGAGGCTGCGAATTGACAACCTTATTTTGTACACTGCAACCATTTATTTCTACCATGACTGTGACAATTGTCACTCTACAGTTAAATAGGAAGAGAGTTGCTCTTTTAGATGCTAGTAAACCATTATGCTTAAACTAAACGAAGGTCAGTTTTCAGGAACCATATTTGACTCTTTCCTTAAGATGTTCAGAATTTTTTCTCAACTATGCATACCAATTTTGAGTTTAAACCCTTCACTTTTCCTTGCTATATATGTTAACAATGTTTGATGGTCGGTTAAATGAACTGAAAACTGTGAACCTATTTTCCTGCAGGTCAGATTTAGCACGTCTGAATTATAGGGGGTTCTATACTGTGGTTTTGGAGAAAGATGACATCTTGGTGTCCGTGGCATCGATCAGGTAAATTATGGTTATTTATTTAATTTTTTGTGGCAAACATTGTCTTGTGGTATCATCTCTTTTCTCAAAGTTTATCAATCAGAATATTGCTTTCTTGCCTCTCATATCACATGTATATTGGTCCCTCATCCTTGTGGATGTTGAAGCATACATTCTAACTGGTTTTGGTTACCTAAAGTTCATGTTGGCCAAACCAAACTTTATTCTCGACTTTCTTTCTAATTGTGGACATGAAGGCTACCATCATATATTTGGCGCCAATATAAGTTGCAACTCGTATAAGATTTCAAATGTGCAAGTGGCTCTTCGATCAGGAAACTAATACCAAAGCTTCAAGATGACTTTTCTATGGAATATATTGATTGTGAGGCCGTGTTATCAAACTGATATATATTGGTTAATTTTGAGACCTCAGTAATCTAATTTTGTTTATGGGTGAATGCTGTAGACATCCGTTTTCACTTTTCCAGTAGTTTTCGTCCTTTTATACATCCAAGATTCTTCAATCTTTGTTTTATTCAATAATTCTCCCACTGTTCATAAATTTAACTTTGCAGCATTTATTAAAATTTGAAGCATTTATTAAAATTTGAAATTGGAGTTTGATGCAGAGTCCATGGGGTTGCTGTAGCAGAGCTACCTTTAGTTGCAACTTGCAGCAAATATCGTCGACAGGGATTGTGTCGGCGCCTTATAAGTTCCATAGAAGAGGTAATTTGTACTTTTAAATCATCCCCAATTGTAATGCATTGAGTTTGAGACGTACTTCTTCTCCATTGGATTGTTTACTTAATTTGCATGGTGCTTTACACTTCTCTTAAAAATTGTCAGGGGGTGCTTGCTCTGTACCATGTCTAGTGATTGGCAATCTCTATATTACAAGTGTCCTAGAAGTAAAAGATTGAAACAAGTGTCATCGCATAATTTTCAGATCATACTCTGCACCGTATTTAGTGGTTGGTCATTCTGTGCATCCCAAATCTCTGTTATTTTGAGATTTCTTAGTCTGGTCAAGTGCCCAAGTTATGTTCCATAATTTTCTATATTGCTACTTGCTAGATTTTCTCAAGCTTTAGGTGAAAAGCTTGAGTTTACATTGTAAACATTAAAATCTGATGGTATATTTTCCCCCTCCATGCTAAAGACATTTTTCGCATGAATCTGGTGCTTGTTTAATGCATATTATTTGTTTAATGCATATTATTTTTCTTCCATTTCAGTGTGTGTGGTTGGCTACATTATTGTTGTAGAAATCTTTTTATTGATGCAAGCATGTTGCAACATGGTTTAAAATTCTCTCTCTTTTTTCTACGTACTTATCTTAACACGTTTAACATTGACCATGCCTTCTAAATTATGAGTGAACCTTTTTTACATTGTGTTTATGGGTCAACCGCTTCTGGTGTCCACGAAAGTGATGTCAGTTCAATTGTGGCTTTAGATGTTAAGGTCTTTGAAGGTCGAGAAGCTCGTTATATCTGCAATTCCCAGTTTAGTAGAGACATGGACACGTGGTTTTGGCTTCAAACTGTTGGAAGAGGATGAGAAACGGGGTTTGAGCAAAATCAACCTCATGGTGTTTCCAGGATCCGTATGGCTGGAAAAGACATTGTATCGGAAATCAATGGATCAAGAAATTGGTGAGGATTCAATTTTATTTATTTATTTATTTATTTATTTATTTTTGAAGATTTCATCTCTCTTTATGCATGTTTGGTTAAAAATAAGAAAAATAATACATTATAACATGCTGCTGGGAAAAGAAGCAACTTTTTCCCATTTTTTAGAAATAATCCCTGTTTCTAATAACAATAAGAAATAACTTGCATTATTGGGACCAGATCATGCTTCAGCTTCGGGAGCCCTAGATTGCGGAGAGATGGGAACTGTTGTTGGAGGATTTTTAGCCATGCATCTTGCGCAAGTTTCTGAGAATAATTTGTCTGTTAAAGTAATCAATACTGAGAATGGAACCTTACTTCTTGACCCGGAGAATTTCCAGCCCCATGAAGAACAAGACCCTGTCATTTCACCTGATGAACATGAGTATAAACAATTACCCAGTCATGATTTTTCTGTCCAAGAGGTCCCTACAGAGACAGGAGCCAGACATACTCGCTTCAAGAATTTGCAGCCACAAGGAAACCAATACTCCGTCATTTCATCCATTGAACAACAGTTCAGACAACTGTACAATCAAGATCTGTCTGTTCAAGAAGCCGAGATGGAGCCAGAAACCAGAAATGGTAAGCAACTGTATTTTCAATCCAGTGGAAAACAAGATTGTCGTGTTTTCTGCTTTGGACTAATGAACAAAATTTTGTTTCAGGAGGAATCCAGCTTGAAGGAGTTCCTTGTACAGAGTCCAAGAAGGTGTATAACTTGACAGAGAAGCAATTGTTTGTAAATCCGGAAAGCAATGTATCAAGCTCTTCAAGCTGAAATTCATGTTGGACGGTTAACTGATTTTGAATGGCAGTTTAAAATCTGGTTTTTTCCTTCTTATTGCAAGTAGGTTTTCTTTCAAACACACAGTAATGTGCACTTTTTTCCTCAAGACATTCTACCGATTTTCCCTGCAGCTTTGATCTCTCCTTTATTTCCTTTTTTTACTTGGTTTTGTTTGCTGTCTATTTCACATGTAATACTAGTATAATGCTTTTTTGGAGGTGGAATCTGATTGTAAGATGAAATGGAGGTAGAAAAATTGGATCAAAGGGAAGAAGAGAGACAGAAGGGACAGACAAATATTTAGGCCTTTAGCCCTTCTTGTGTGAATGTGGAAGAGAAACTCCCTTGCTGTCTGATTAATTTTATATATTAGGAGACTTGTTTGGATAAGTAGCTTTTAGGCTTTTAAAGTAGCTTACAGTTATATATTTTCTTAATTAGTTACTTGTAGCTATAAAAATGGAACTTTTTGAAAAATGTGTGGTGTGTAAAGAGAAATTATAGAGAAATGTGAAATATAAAGTAGATATTGAGATTGAAAATGATAGGTGTACTTCATTTCGCGTGCTTGAGAAAATGCCCGCTGGTGTAAAATTTCGAAAATACCCTTCAAACAGACTCTCCAATCTCCGTTCTTTCCCGTCTCTGTAACAAGGGGATCTGGGTATTGTTTCACTCCCCCGTCCGTCGTCACTATTCCAGAGTCTTCCATTCCAAAAGTCCACCGTCCCTCGGCGCTCGTTGATCTGGGTACTCTTTCACTCGTCGCTGGTCGCTCATCGCGTTTCTGAAACACAAAGGGGAATAATGAGTGCAAATCATTAGTTTCATCTGAGTTTCAATTGATCATTCCTTACAGCTGATGTTTCAAGCAGATTCAACTTCACCTGGTAAAATGTTACTTTCTCAATGATTTGCAGCTCCCCCACAATAATTAAGAAGAACCCACCCCACCAACCAATCTCACGATTTGGTTTGATACCGAGTAGTAGGAACTAAATGAAATTTAAGCGGAATAAAAAGGGCAGCAGGTTCATTGTAGTAGGACTATGCTGGGGATTTATAAATCAGTAATTGAAGACCATTTAGATTTTGGTAAAAAGTGTAATCATGAAGACGTGAATTTTATAGGAAACAAGTTGGAAAATTTTTTTACGAAGTTTTCATTTTTAGGGAGTTATATTGGAGCAAATGATGAAAATCTTTGGTTGTATGATTCATTGTTAATGATGAGATGATTTTTGCGGTATTGTCCTTGTGCTCTGCCTATATCATGAGTTTTGGGTTCCCATTTGTCTTGTCTTCGATAAACTTTTGATACCTCAGTATTATCAAAGAGCAAGAGAGGCATTTCAAAGGTGATACCTGTGTTGGTTTAAATTTGCTAGCAAGAGCTGGAGTGAGATATTTGTACTTTTAAATCGGAAATACAGCAAATTTGGACTCTTACAGAGAGTGAAACTCTAATGTGAATTGGCCATGTTACATGTTTATGCCTCTTTATTTGCAGTAGGAAGTATTGGTTTGACAGCGCTGTGTAACGTGTGAGTTGCTTTGTTGCTGGGGCAACGCAAAATAGTGGAGCACCAGTCTATCTTGAAGTAGCACAAAGGGGATCTGGGTATTGTTTCGCAAAATAGTATTGCCTTCTTGCATCAACACATCAGATTGGTGAAATGGAGCTCTTATAAAGCAAAAATTTGTTGAGGCTGTGGAATCCCATCGGCATCAATGGTTAGTTCAGAGTTCATCAGCATTTGAGAACCACTTCCTTTTATTAAAGCAAGTCTATAGATATATCCATATGATTTCTTTGTATACCTTGCTAATCAATACATTTTCCAGTATATTTTTGTTAGACTGATTAACTTCACGAGTTTCTTTTGCCAATGAATACATTTTCTGGCAACTAAAATTCCATGGAAATCGTTGAACTGTTTGTAGAATGATTCGTGCAACAAAAATGAAAGGTTCTTGCAAAAACTAGAAAGTTGTGGAAAATGATAATTGTGTATGGAACACCTCATGCAGGCCTTTTTCTACAATGGAATTTTAATGGTGCCCGATAAACTTAAGCTTTACTTCTAAAGGAGGATTGCTTCTGTGGCTTGGTGTTTTACTAAAAGTATTAGTTGGATTTGCCCGGGCAATTGTAATGAGTTTTGCTATTTCACCACTTAAATTTGTATTTTTTTGCCATGGTCCTTCTGTTAATGAGATTCCTTTACGATTGATACCTCAGTATTAGATAAACTGGCACATAATGATGAACTCTAGTATGAGAGATTTAATGCTCATATTAGAACGAGTTTTTGCAATTCTAGTTCAAGGCTCACGAGTATCCTAAAACAAGGACACCGAAACTTAATATCCTCTAATAGAGAAATTATTTTTAGCAGCTCAATTCCTGTTGACCTTCTAGAATGTTTAATGTTCACTGGTGCATGCAGTGTTTATTAATGGATAATTGCATTAAAAAGCTAGTTATGTTGAAATTATCACAGGAAGTAGATAGTAATGCAATTTTTAAATGTTTCACAGCTTTTAAGTGAATATTGATCTTTTACTTGTAACTAAAATCTTGAGTGTGAACTTTGTTTCAGCACAGTAGAGAATCCAACCAATTCCACCTGTAGACCTCCATCAAAGTCCTTATCAGCCGGCATTACAGAGACCCAGTGCTCTGACGATGAACTTGTGGAGGTAGTCAGCTTATCACAGGATGGAGATTCTCATAATACCAGTGCAAGGCCAGTAAGATCAGTCAGATGGGAGAATAGAATTGCTAATTACCAAAATGAGATTAAAACCTTGTTTCTTTTTGAGAATGTAGATGCTAATCTTAGCGAAGGTCATGGTTTTGTTTTGAATGTTTTGAACGGTAGCATCAGATATTAATGGCTTATATCACTATCATGTTAATTATGAAGAATGTTTCTACCACCGTGATTTTTATGGTTTACTACCCTTCTAGCGGCTTTCAACATTATTTGAGGGTAGGATGTCCAAACTGAATAGTTTCTAACTACAAGTTAGAAACTTGGTGCACATAGTACAAATAAATTACACAAAATGATACAAATACCGCTAAAAACTACTCACTTGTTACACAAAAAAACTAAGAGTGATGCAAATACGAGCAAACAATGACCATCACAATTCTAGATGGCCATCATCATTTCAAGTAAAAACAATCACTGAAAGACGAGCAAAAAGATTACGGCAGCATTAACCAGCAAACTATGCAAAGGAAGCAAGGAGATATATTTAGAAGATGAAAACAATGGAAATTTTTATTCACCGGTCACTTTATTTTCAGTTACACAACTAACAGAGCCTACCACTTCCTCATCCAAGACAGACTAGCTTTTGAGTAAACAAATGTCATTCTAATACATAATCAAAATTCCTAACAGCCACTGCACCCTAAAAAATAACATGCTTCATAATTTCCCAGGTAGCACTAGCTTATTTGTAGGTATCTTCAAGCTAAAATCCTGGGTTTGAACCTGCAAACAAGTCACATATGACGAGCCAAGTGAATGTAAGGACATGCTATCATGAACATTTAAACTGTCATATTATGAACAAGACAATACACCTATCTTTGCACCTACCATGGAAACTTACTTTGCTCATTCCATATAATATATTAAAGATACAAGTATATATATTCTTATAAGAATAAGGTGAGAAGAATTATACACAAACCTCAATCAATTGGCACCAGTAATACCCAGTTTGCTACAAAAATTTTAGGGCAGGAAGCCAAGCATATAGACAAGGTATCACTATATATTATGTACAAAACAAGTATATAATCCATGCAACAACAAACAATAATGGTTACTTGTAACTTCATTTAGCTAGCATTTAGCAATGGATTGTAGAGTCTAAATTCGTTAGAAACTGTCCTAATAGCCAAATCCTACAAAGAAAAGATATGGTAGGCCATGATGAACAGAAAATAAAACATTATATGCATCACACTCAAAGACGAATGCATTATTATGCCCAGAAACTATGAAACGAACAATGTAATTTCATTACAATAAATTATAATGGATTGAAACAGGTTATAGAAGAATTATCATCATATCAAGTTACATGTAAACATGATCCATGAAAGTTAGGAAATATTTTCATTTATAAGCCAATTACTAACAACTGTGTTTTCAAAGTTATACATCTACAACAAGAAAACTAATAGAAAAAATTCTTTCAAGTCATCCAACTACCCACAAAAAAAAAACTAACTAAACGAGTACTAGATATATATGGTAGTTTTTTTTTTTGGCGGGGGGGGGGGGGGGGGTAAAAAA
>CAVNYN010289347.1:0-11243 GCA_963692815.1 Nyctanthes arbor-tristis | reverse complement strand
CCCCCCCCCCCCCCCCCCCCCCCCCCCCCCCCCCCCCCATAACTACGATTAATGTATTCGATTTACTTTCGTTGAGAATTACATGCTTCACATCAATTTTCTAACAAAATCGTCTGTATCCTGTTACTATTAGTTAAAAAGAGATTTAAGATCATCATAATTCAAATATTTGCTTTCCATTCTCTCCTCTTTTATTGACAGAAAAGGTGTTTTTGAAATGATCCTAATATTCTTTTCCCTCTAAATGTTGATGCTTGACATATAGGCCCAACCTCATTTGCGCCAATAAGTGATGCTGCCATTGATATAGTGGAAAAGATCAATTTGGAGTACACTATTGGGATTACTTACACTCCGCCATTGATACTCAAAGCACAGAGAAAGGAATGAAAGGGATTTGTATAAATGCCTAAATTTACAATCAAAGCCTCAACACCACAATTCAAGACTTTGGGCATCCAAAATTTTCAATTTTTCTTACTCTATTTCAAAATTTGAATTTAATCAAAGAAAATATCCAAACAAAGCAGTATAATTTGAGATTACAAACTAAACTAAAACTGGATTACAAACTGCAGGATCATTATATTATATTTCAGATTATGTTTTACAAGAATACAGTATAATTTTGAAGTTTAGGTGACAGATTAACCTATTATTTCAGTGCATTTTCAGCCATTTTTTCCTTCAAACTTTAAGAAACAAAAAACCAAAAAAAAAAAAAGAAGTCTTTGTACGGATTTTTCAACGTCAAACAAGAAATGCACAACACCACGTACTGGATTCCATGTCGCCGGCCACCGGATTCCGGAGAATGTGGGTCCCCGGGGAAAAGTTTCGCTCTCCTCAGCCGAGATTGTGGGTCGCCGACCTCGATCTTCCTCTTCGACCTCGAACTCCTCAGCCGAACTTCTGTGCCTGGCAAACATGCCAAGTTCTTCGCAGGAGGTTTGGGCTGGGGAGGGACCGTTGGGTTCTCAGATGGGAAAAGAGGGAGGGGAGTTAAATGTTTAAATAGCCATTAAACTTTGCATCCCGTCTATATATACCTATTAAACTTTAAAATATCGTTACTTATCCATTGAATTTTATAAAACATATTCGGTTACTCATTTACAAGCAATCCATTAAATCTCTTAAATAGAATTGATGATTTGGCAAACATAGTGCTTACGTGGCAAAAAACTACCGTTAGTCTTGCCAACTCACTAAACCTGGCTTACCAGATAATCAATTTTTCCCAGATAAAACTGAGGATTTAAACGAAATAATAATAAACAAAGCAATTTTCAGGCAAGACCTTCCCCCATTCAACCTCCACATCCACCACCGAGCCACGTTGCTGACGACGGTAAAGGCTGCAATTGCATATTACCAACTGCACATCATATAATCACTCCAATTCTTTGCTGGGTCTCAACTCTCAATCAACCAAAAAGAAAAAACGAAAAAAAAAAAGTAGCAGAGGAACCATGTAAATTACCAATTCCAGTAGTTTAATAATCCGATAAGAAATTTTCCCAGCGGAATTTGTCGTGGTGATAGAAATTAGCTTATGTGCCATCAGCTATGTCCTCGTGAAGGGAATCTGTTGGGTTGAGCAATAGACACAACATTTGGGCTTTTTGAATTTGGGAAAAGGATAGAGTTCAATCTAAATAACACCCAAATTGGTTGGATTATTGGGTTTTCATCCCATCACCACGCAATCATGGCTGCCACCACCGTCGAGTTGGTCGGACGTGGAATGCATATTGCTCTAGCCGGATGTTGTTGGTTGGATTATTTCTTCTTAGAGTCTGTGTGTTTAATTATGTGATTTCATTAGTTGGCACAATCAACAGAAGCTCCTGTCCCACGTATGTTTTTCATTTGCCAAATAAGCAACTCCGTCTAAATGAGTTAACAAAACCCCAATGAGTGAGCAACGAGAGAAACTTTATAAAGTTCAGTGAGTAAACAACGTCATTTTAAAGTTGAGTTAGTAATTGAAGACAAAAGCTAAAGTTCAATGAGTACTGAAACATTTAACTCGAGGGAGGGAGGGAGGAGATCTATCTTGAACGCGTGTGCAATTTTCTTTTGGGGGGGGGGGGTTTGGGGGTGGATGGGGGGTTGGGTGTTCAATATATCACGATATCTCGGTTCGGGTTTTTTCTCGCGCAAAATATCGCAGTACAAATATCATTACTCATTGAGATTTGACTTGTTGATAAATTTTTTTAGTGGGGAAAAATGGTAAATAGTATTTTTTGCCCGTAGGTTAGATTAGAATTTGTTTCTTTGATATCCCTCCTGTCTACTACTATTTATTCTTCACCACGCTCCTTGATTTGTAATATGTTTGGTGTCAATTTGTTTTAGTTCAAATGATTGAACCGAATGTAAGTTGAAGAATTATTGATCAATAGCGTCAACAACGATAACACCAATATTTAAGTCATAACTTAAATCAAGAAAGAAGATTAACGTCGTTGCTCAAAGTTCATGAGTTATTATCATGGATAACTAACACGCTAGTTGAATAAATATATAAGATTTTAATAGAATCTAATAAAATCTTGATCGAGGATTTCAGATTATCATATATATGCATTTGTAATATTTAAGTGGGAACATCTCAGATAGAGTGGATGTTTAGCATTATTATATGTGTTGGTGGTGGATCCGACCAAAGTAACAATTTATGAGAATCAGGGAAGTTTTGAAAACAAGAATGCAATCCAATACATCTTGGAGCGGTTGATAAAGTCAACTATGACAAAATTTGCTAGTGATTCCGACCTAAGGAACAATTTACGAGAACCAAGGAAGTTTTGAAAATAAGATTGCAATCCAATATACCTTTCAGCGGTTGATAAAGTCAACCATGACAGAATTTGCTATGAACCCCGAGGGCATGGAGAATGATCGATTTTGAAGAGGAATTAAATTAGAAGTAACTAAAGAAGAATGTGAAAAATCAATGGCAGTTGAAGAAGAATGGTCCAAAAAGGAATGAAAATACATACAAGTCAACAATATGTTTTGTCTCTCTCTATCCGTGCTCTAAAAAACTTGTTTAAGTCTTGTTTGAGCGACGCTTATACTCAAAACAACTTAGAATATACACTTCTTCATGCTTTACACTGTATTTTATCATGTATTGGTATGCTTAAACTCAGATATTGATATTGATAGATTTTTACGCATTACCCTTTTTAAAACATTGCTATTGCGATGTAGAGAAGTAAACTTTCTTTAATCTTTACCCAAGGTGATTATTGAATTTTACCATAATAAATCAGCATCTAATGTCATTTATTTAGGGCCTAAACGATCATAAGTAGACTGTTGTTCCTCTGTCAAGCTTGAGATCCTCTAGTTCATTGTTATCTCCAATTGTTTCCAATTTCGACAATCGTCGCCCTTACAAATGTAAACAACTTCACATCTTTGCTTGGTGCGACTTTCCTGGAGAGCTATCTGATTTCTACAAAAATTTGAAACGTATAAGTCAGCCTTCCTCCTCCTCCTCCTCTGAAATTTCGATTGTTTTGTACATATATCTGTAACTGTGGATCATTTGCGTATATCTAGATGCATTTGAGCCATTGTACGAAATGCCATTTCGCTTTTGCCTAACAGAATCAGGAAAATAAGCTTCGAAAACCTCACTCTAATATCCCAATTCAGCTGCCATTTTTTCTTCTTTTTATGACCTCTTGAAACCGTTGTTAGTCTTCTATAAAATGCCGTCGTCACCCAAATTATTCTATGCGCGGCCGTCTTCATTTGGCCACAGATCAAAGTTCCTGATCTTATGTCTCCTCATTGGCATTACGGGTTTTTTCTTTGGTTTTGTTGTGATTTCGCGGCAGAATTTGGGTTATAAATGTAAGTATCATAAGCCCTTATCGGTCTCTGTGACTTGGGATAGATCTAGTAGTAGCGGTGGTGTCGGTAGTAGTGGAGGGGTGTCGTCTGATGGGGGCAAAAAAAGGTATAAAGTGATGGGCTTCGTGGGCATACAGACTGGGTTTGGATCAGCTGGGCGGCGACGGGCTTTGCGTCAGACTTGGTTTCCCTCTGATCATGGAGGCCTTCAACGGTAGCCACTTAGTTCTTTCTCATCTGGTTTTTAGTTTTAATTTCGTTTGGTAGACTTCTCTCTGCCGGCCTAAGAAAATACAGAATTTGTACTGATTTAATTTAATGAAGAGTTTGGGCTTTCTTTTTTTCCTTTTTCTTTTTTTTTCATTAATTAGAAATGAAAAAGTGGTCTGCTTCCATTTCTGCATTGCTTGGAAGTTTTTGCCGTGCTTTTGAGAACAAAAATGTCTCTATTGAACCAAAGAAACTGGGCTACTCTAACCTCTACAGCATCCTGTTTGTTTTAACAATGAGAGCTTGTAGATAAGTTACTTCTGGATCACTTCTATTCTTGGATTTGTGATGTTATCCATAACGGAATGTTAATGTGGAAATTTTAATTTTAAACGGTAGTTTATGGGGAAAATACTTCTTTAGTCCAATCATATGTTGGTTAACACTAATTACAAGTATTTTTCTTTAAATCATACCTTATCTGTGTATGAAATTCCGTTTTGTAAATTACTTGCTGAAATGACATCGTAGGTTGGAAGAAGCCACTGGCTTGGTTTTTAGGTTTGTGATTGGCAGAACCCGCAATAGATCAAAAATTTCTGAGCTCAAGAAGGAGGTGGCAGAATATGATGATTTCCTACTACTAGATATCGAAGAGGAGTACAGTAAGCTCCCATATAAAACGTCAGTGCATACTTGTGCAAATGGATGCTATGCGCTTATTCTCGGTGATTTACTCTGACTTTGGCTTTTTTACATACTCTGACTTTGGCTTTTTTACAGTCTAGCTTTCTTCAAAGCTGCCTATGCCCTCTATGATTCTGATTTCTATGTTAAAGCTGATGACGACATATATTTACGACCAGGTGAGTGGTGTCAGGAACTCTATCTAGATTTAAGAGTTCATTTACATAAGTCTTGTTTAGTCAACTGGTCACTCGTGTTTGCCCATAGTTATAATCTCTAGCTATGTGTTCTTCTTGTGCAGATCGGCTTTCTTTGCTCTTAGCTAAAGAGCGTCCAAACTCGCAAACATACATTGGATGCATGAAAAAGGGACCAGTTTTCACTGACCCAAAGTTGAAATGGTTAGTTCAGAAATTAGTATTTGGATACATATTCTGCAGCTTTTATGTAACACGATGCTCTAATTTATTTGATCTTCACCTAAGTTGGAATAGAGTCTCAAACAGGACATTCTTATTCAAAAGGGTGTCCAGCCTTGTATTATTGTGTTGGGCCCGACTTCTTAACTCCACTTATGTTTTAAAAGGTTCAACTCTTTAGGCCTATTTGTTCAAATTCAATCTCAGATAAAAGCTCTTATTTCTTATCGTTCACCTTAGTGATCAATTTCCCATATGATATTGTAAAATGGAAAAAGATCCTTTAACGACGCCGACTTCAGTCAAGGCTGCAACCCATTAGGTAACTAGAAAACAACCTACTATAATTTCAGAAAGGTAAAATCTCCTCTCATTTTTTTCTTCCTTTTTTTTTTTTTTTGTTGGGTGGGGGTGGTTGCAGACATCTCGGCTTGAAAATCCAAGCTTGAGATGTTCATTTTATACGTCCAAAATAGAAATACAACTTAGGGGAGGGGGACTTTCAGAGAGCTAAGATCTAAAACTCATCTATCATCTTCAAATGTCATAGCTTGAGTCGAAGTGTATGCTATGAAAAGTTTAGGTTTATTATCTGCTGTTGGAGAATTCAACTGCACAGAAAGGCTGATCTCATACAATATTAAAAAGCCATCTGAGAGCTCTTCTGAATGTACTTCAAACAAAAATGTAGCTCTTTAATTCTGCTTGTACTATAAGTTTTCTTGAGAACAAATTTAAAATCACGAAATCATGCCAAAACAAAAATGTGATAAGAAACATGGAAAGCTTTAAAGCATCTCCATTGGTAATCTGTCCATTGCTTCATACATGGCAAAAATAAACGAAAAATAGAACAAACATCTCCAATGGATACAATGCATTTTAGAGTTAACTGGGTGACATGTCCAATTACTATTGCTTTATTTAGAAGAGAGAGGAGAGAGAATAAGAAAAAGGATAAAAAATTGAATGGACGATGCCTAGCACAATGACTAGATGTGGATGGCTTGCTGGACATATTCCATTTTTTCCTTTGCCATATAAATATCTTAAGCTTACATGGCAAAGATTGTTCTCCAATGGACATTCCATTGGAGATGCTCTTAGTTTCTTTGGCTTATCTGATTGCTACCTCTTTGTGCGCTGACCGACAATGCTGCTCCAAACCCAATTAATGTGTAAATAAAAGAATGAGTATCTCTAAATACGGTCAGCAAGATATCTGAATTTTTAACACCTGCTCTTACTCTTTAGTCCTGTCTCTAGCTGAGAAGCGAGGGCCATCGATGCACACTTAAAAAGAAAATATTTGTTAATCTGCTCTTTTTTATAGATTCTGCTCACATAATTGATTATGCTATTTGACTAACTCTTTTGTCATGCAAACATGATCTCTCCGTGCATATGAAATTTTAAATCTGTGTTTGCTTGATTTTTCAAGAATCGATTCTTTTCCTGTTCATTTTCCGCCAAACATTCTTAGGGTGCGTATAAAATGGATATTTTGAGAATTCTTTTGTAAAAAATGATTTCATTTGGGTTTTGTGTGGTTAAAAAGTAGTATGGGGAAGTGTGAAAATTATTTTTTAAAGAATGCTTGGTTGAAAATGATTTGTGAAAAGAATTTATTCTAAAGAATCTTTTTCATACACACCCTTGATCATTTTCACATTTAACGTATGATACTTAATGTGTTTATGGTTTTGACTTTTCAAGAATAAATCATTTTCCACGTTCATTCTCAACCAAACATTCTTAATCATTTTCATGTTCTCCCATACTACTTTCTAACCATTTCCTGAAAAAGATCACTTTTCACAAAATCAAAACCATAGTCTCTCTTAAGCATTAAAGTATAGAAATCCACGCAAATAAAGCACTAGCCATAAATATCATAACATTTTCTTATATTATTAGGCAAGAATTAGCCAATGCTAGCATTCCATTTTCTATTTCTATTTCTAAACAGAAATAGAATTAAAGCTTGTTTCGAAGAGCATTATTTTAAATCAAAAGTTGGTCAACAAGTCAAATTTTATTATCAACCACATATTCTCCATATATATATATATATATATATATATATATATATTAAAAAAAATTCACACTTTCCAATAATCTTTCGTTGCATTCTCACCACACAATTTTCCCAATCAACTTTCAATGAATCAAATCTAAATAAAACTTGCTAGTGCAAGCTCTTAGTGTAAATGAACTGTGGGGATTTGTGAAGTGCCTGCAGCTCCATGAAATATTTGGGTGCTATTGATTTAACCAATTTTTACTTTAAAATAGAAATTAAAGGCTAATAGGGGCTTACTCTCGAAATTTCTTGAGATTGTGAGTAGATGTTTGTGTTTCTTCTCTTTTACACTATTTCCTTTCTTACTTTTCTCCAATCTTTCTCTCTCTTCGTTCACTGATGATAGGGTGAGCACATGGATTGGGGAAACACTTTTGATCTTTATAAGATCGGAAGAGCACACATAGATTTAATTTTGCTTAACTAGGTTTTGTTCTTATTAGTAGTCCAAACTTCTTGTCTTCTTAAGCAATCCAAGTCGGATGTCTTATTATCTTGCTAGAGAATGGAAAGCGACATATACACATACATTGATTGCTAAGATTCAAAATGTTCAATTAGATATGTTACTTAAGTAGGATTAGAATTGATAGTTGCCCTAGCCAAATTAAAATTAGGGTGATGAAATTGTAAAACTTGGAGTTAATCAACAAGATCCATAAATTTTCATGAACACAAAATAAATATTAACAAGTGCTATTCGAAATCATGAATTTGGAAAGACAAGCTAATGAACTGAAGGCTTAAAAAATTTCCTGAATAACTAAGAATAATTTAAATATCATCTTAAGTTCAAGAAGGAAATATAAGTATCTTGAATTTCATTTATCAATTACCACATGCCATGCCCAAACTTCAAACTCATCAGTTATCATTATCTAGAAGGGAAAAACAAGAGGGTGTGAAAAAACTTTCAATATAGTACATTGATAGACATATTTAAATTGATTAATAAATAATAAATACATGTTGAGGCAAGTTATTTTACTCAGGTTAGGAGGTAAGACTCTTTTACATGGCACCAAAAATCTCAATTTCATAATTGATTGTTCTTCCTCGTAATATGTAAATATCTTGATTCAAGAATTCAAAACAGGAAAGGTAATTTACCTTACTGGTTGTAAATTGCTCAAGCAATACGAACTAACTTATCCTACTTCTAATCCTCTTATTCCATTTCTCCTGTGGACATGTTTTTTTTTTGATATATTTTGAGATCTAAAAAGCAAGAAAATGGATCGGGAAGGAAAAGAAGTGGGAGAAAGTGAAGGACAGGGGTTGACAAGATAACCATAACCAACCAAATCAAACCAAAACCAATTAGTTTGGTCTATTTGTATTCTTAAATTTTGAACGGTCATGGTTAACCAGTTACCCTTTTTTTATGGTTTTAATTCTAAAACTAACACCAAACCACAACTAAACTAAATCATTTGACTTCAAATTTATTTAACTAAATTTTAGAATCAAAATCCTAAAGCCAAAGAACTAAATTGAAAATTCAATTTGAATCATTTGACTTAGAATTTATTGAGTATTGATAACTTTTTTCACTCTTTTTGTATGGTGTGATTTCATGTATTGTTGTTTAAACTATAGCTTTAGGCTTATACTTGCTTTTGAGTTTGTTGAAACTTGAAATAACTGTATTAATCTATTAGATTATTTTATTTTCGGTACTTATCATTTCTATTAAATCATGCTTATTCTTTTTAAGCTTGAAAACGAAATAAAATGTATACAACCATAACCAGACTAGACCAAAACTTAGTTGTATGGTTTTGCTATGGTTCTAGTATTTCAAAAATAACCAATGGTTTTTTTGTTTGGTTCAATTCTCCTAGAACCACGGCCAAATCAAACCAAGCCCAGGCTTAATGAAGGGAGAGAGGGAGAGACATCGGTTGATAGGGAATTTTGGCAACCGGGATGGGGATTTCACATAATTTGTAGGTTCAATTTCTTCTTTCCATGGTTAACTTATAATGTAAGAAATTATAAGAATCATGAGATATTCAAAAGTCTATATACTTTCTCATATTTCAAGATTTCATGTCTTTCCAAACATGAAAACATAAATATAGCATCTATAGTTTTATCAATTTTTTGAAATTCAAGTTAAAATTTACTTCTAACTGCCATTTTAAGGCCTTGTGAAATTCTCTTCTATATCTTAAATTATATTATATAAAATTTTGAGGTATCATAGACAGTTTTTGAATGTCCCATTACAATTGTCCAACAAGCCACTCGGTTTTCCCTTTCTATATATTATTAAATTAGCTCCCGGGAGATACTTCAGAGTTACTTTTCTGGGGAGCCAGTGTTTGACATGCTATGCATCGTGTTTTTACTGTACAACTTAATGACATTAGATAAACACATCAATTTTTCTTTTGGAAATTTAGGGTGTGTTTGATTGGAGGGTGGAAAAGGAATTGGAATTTATTTTTAATGGAAAATGTTTTCCGATCTCCCCCCATGGGAATTCATTTTCCTTTATTTCAAGGAAAATCTCCACTTTTTGATGGAAAATAAAACTGTGTTTGATTGGCCAAGAAAATTTGGGTGGAAAATGGCAATTAATTTCTAATAAAAAAGCATACAGTTCCATATGTCACACATCCGTGAATTAACAGGTGTCCTTACTACATAGAAGTTGTTAAAGTATACATTGTTACTTTATTTATTTGTTTATTTGATACTGTCTGTTTTGTCCTTCGCATTAAAAATTGAAAAATGAATGCATTACTAGTCATTTTAACTTGTTCTTTTAAATAAACAATATACTCTTCTATTAGTTGGCTTCACACATAAGTGGAATAGAGATTTGCCTTAACTAAATCGTTAATTTCTGATACAGGCATATTATTGCATGTGTGATTAAGTTAAAAGATAAAAAGTTAGATCATCCATCCACCTCTCAAAAGAAAAACAAGTCAAGGGAAAGTGGCTTCCTCTCCCTATTATGTTAATATTTTGCATATCAATGAAAACACTTACTTGTCGGAACAATATTAGAATTTAGACCCGCTGTGAAGTTGAAAACACTCCATCGCAACCCTCAAGGGAGAAATAAAGAAACTAAATAGATATTTAGTCAAGTTATGGATAAAAATGGAAAGTGATTTGCTATGTGCATTGTCGTTTCTCTAACTATGGAGCGAGATCGTGATTGTGTAACTTTAATGCATACAGGTATGAGCCTCTGTCACATTTGCTTGGGAAGGAGTATTTTATGCATGCCTATGGCCCAATATATGCTCTTTCCGCGGATGTTGTGGCGAGCTTGGTTGCTTTGAGAAACAACAGGTTGGTGTCCTTTGGGGATTATGTTTCCATGCAAGCAAAGGTTGAATTTAACTTAGGAAGTGGCAGATTGTAGTTATTGCGTACCTCAGCAATTACTATGGCTTTATAGGGACAATTTTACTGATGAAACAATAGGTATTAAGCCAGCTGTGAGGGAGTGAATAAAATTTGACAGTGGAATGGAGGGATGTAGCCATATATCTCTTGGATACTTAGCAGATGAGCTCTGTTTTCCAAAAGTTTGTGACTCTTTGTGGATTATGCCTTGCTTTTATCCTTTCTTTTGTCACTCCCTATTGACGTGATTGAATGGTTATTTTGATCGGTCCAAACGTTTATGCTTCTCCATGACTGAGACTGTCCTGAGATTTATGGTGAAGTTCTATAAAAGCCTAATGGTGCAACCTTTGCGCCAACTCTGACATGAACCCTCCTAGAATATACTTCTTAAACCAGTCCTTTTATTAGAAAGGGGATACCTACACCTTATTATGCTTTGTGATATATTTTTCATTTATGTTATCATGTTACCCTTTGTGGATGTATGTATATTATATTTCTTCTAAAGAAGTTAAAAAAAAAAAAAAAATGCTAGCAAGGCTTTAATCGGAAAATATATTTTCAGTATGTTCTACTCTTCTATATTTATTTTTCTC
>CAVNYN010289345.1:0-21399 GCA_963692815.1 Nyctanthes arbor-tristis | reverse complement strand
ATAAGCCCTACAGGATTGAAGGAGAAATAAATCATGATATTGATAGTGCGGAGAAAGGGATCAAATGAAGCTTTAAACTTTAGTGCTCATATGTTGGATCAAGTTTTCCCTGAAGTTTGAGTTTTAAATTTGCATGTGAATTACTAACTCCATATACTAGCATGACATACCTACCTTTTAAATACAATGACAAGAAGGATTTGCATAATTGCATCTATCTCACTTGAGAATTATATCCATTCTCGTCAAGGGCAAGATTACTTTGGAAGTGGCAATCGAGGCTTAGCTTATCATCCAATTATAATTGAATCCATGCCATAATTGCATCTGGTCCTCTTCCGATCTCCGTAATTATTGATTTTTGAAGATAATTACAGAATGAAATAATACCACGTGTAAAACATATTCCAGTTTATAAAAACCAATTAAAATTGGACAACAAACAGAGCCAAAATTGTTGTTTATAGCAATGCCTAGGATGTAGGAGAAGTGATACTAGAAGAACGAAGCCATGCACACTTCCATTCCATCTAAAGTAATATGTAAGCTAAATACCCGTTCCCCATTAGTTATTTGATAAGACAACAAATATATACTTACAATCATGAGCCACAATGCAACTTAATGCTGGATTTCTACTTAGAATCATGATGAGGCACTTTGCAACATAACACTGGATTCATGTAACGGTTTTTCATGTTAACTTATGCTCTAGAAAATTGCTTAGGGAGAACCGACAAAATCCATATTCAATTACATTTTTCTATATTGATGTAAGTTAACCTCATAAATAAATACTTCAGTTACAGTGTTATATCCTGATCATTTACATTCTAGAGATTATGAAGATAATATTATGATATTCTGTGACTGATTTTCAAGGTGGATCAGATTTGTCAGAACATAAAGGACATTTTCAAAGGACATTTTCGGCCATAAAGTGTAACTTGGTTTTTGAGTTTTCGGGCTTTGGGACAATTGGAATAGAGTATGGGCCATGCTCTCACAACAACATTTCCTATGAAATAATCTTGTATATCAATCTATTCTAGAAGAAGCAATGTATAGCACAAAATGAAGAAGAATCATTAGAAGAATTGAGCTCTAAAAACTTAGAAATAAAATATATGCTCCATACTTCAGTATGTAAACCTGCACAATTCTGTCTGTCCCTCCACAACATATGATGCATATGTTAAACTTGATAGGTGAGCCAAGACCCAAAATACCTTGGACCTGGATATTGACAAGAACACTCATACAAAGATATTTATAGATATACTCAAGAATTTCTTTAGTCCAAACAACACCAAGAGCTTATTAAATTCAAAGTTTCAAACTTGTTGCTCCATATGACAGAAAAAAAGTAACAAAGCGAAAAATTTACACCTTTCAAGCACCAATATTAATTGTATGATCAAGAATGGCATACCATATCTCGCCCAGACCTGAGGCTCCACTCTTCTACACTCGCGGATTAACATTGGGAACTTGGGATTCTGTGCCCTCATATCTGTGCAATTCTTCTCCATGGATGCCCTATTAAATGCATATATATATATACACACACACACACACATCAGAGAAGAAAAGGATCGGGAGAAGCAAAAGAATTACGGTGGCAGGGCACTTATAGTCAAAGGATGAAGCTTAGACCGAGATGAAATTATACAAACAAAAAAAAAAACATAATATTAAAGACAAATCACTCTAGGATTGAGTATTCGTAAGAGCAACCCCTGATTTCCAAGAAAATCACTTACTCCTAACTGAAGAATCTGACCCATCGTTCTTGAAGGGAGCGACGACCACTAGCAACCTAAGTTAGTTAGAACGTGGGGCAGATGAAGGGCTTAGGAGATTAGTTAGAAAAAGACAAAAAAAAAAAAAAAAGGAGGAATGGATTCTGCCTTCAAAGAAAGAAAGAAATTACCAGCCAAGTAAAACTGCAAAGATAGATTCAAGAAAGTTTCACTAGCTTTGAGGAACTATCGCTCATTTTGGGAAAGTTTTCGAGCGGGACCAATTATATTTTTCCCGGTGCATTTTGGCAAAAGAGTTTTAACAAGTTGTTTATTTACCAGGGCAAAAACACCCGTTGTTAAAAATTGGATCAATTACTCCGGTAATGAAAAATTCTATTTGGACAAATAAGTAAATAAAAAGGATGACAAAATAGTGGCGTGGGCTCACGGGATAACCATTGATGAAAATGTGATGTGATGTGTTGAAAAACAGGATGATACCATATGTCAGTTTTGTTTAAATTTTCGTATCTTATTTTATTCAAGTAGCATAACTCGTTATGAAAAATTCTATGATTATAGCAATTGTCGTCGTTTATACTCTTATGAGTGTAAATATAACAAGCATTTTTACCACAGTTAAGATGCCATAGGCAAAAACTATTAACTAATGTTTTCCTTGTCGTCGTAAACACTTCATGGTAAAAAGCTATTTTTCCCCTAGTGACTATCGTGTTCAACTCCTTTTACATACTAATACCAATTACAGAATCACATTTTTCACCACACATGAGGATCATGGTTTGCTCATACATCATGTAAATAAGTACACAAATCGTGTACATATGTCCAATATTGATATTGGAGCAACTAAACTTCATCAACCTATTCATGAAGACGAATCATGTACGTCTGTTTAAAATTGATATTTGAGCAATTAATTAAATTTATATGAATGGGTTACTTATTTGTCTTCTCCAATTCTATTTATAGATTTGAGGGAGATTTTTTATGTTTCTAAATTTCCAATTTATCATACATGTTTAATAGGTAAGGTCAGTTACTCATAATTATGAATGTTGCTAATTAAATTGTTTATGTTAATACTTTAAAAAATGTTTATGTTAATAATCTTTCTTATTATTTCTACTAGATTTTTCACCAGTGTGATGCACGGGATAGAGATCTAGTAAAATGATCATAAATCAAAAGTAGTGTAATAGTGCTTTAGATAGTTGCTGACTCAAAACAATATGTATAAAAACTATGACTTGCATGAATGTAATGTGGATTGTACGATAGCTTCAATTCCCTTTGAGGCGTCAATTCCCTATTGCGTCCATAACTTCATCTTGAAATATATATCTTGTATGTCGTAATTTTCTCTGGATCTGCCCCCTAAAGTACATGTGCTTCTTTCCTTTACATGACTCTCCATCTGATAGCAAGAGCCCAACCTGCCCAGATCCGTCACAAACTTGCATGCGCTATTGATACTTAGTTTCACTGTTTGAATCCACTCTCCAAGCTATCTTCACAAAACCCCAGCGTATGTTTTAATTAGTTTTTGAAAACACTATTTGCAGCTATAATGGCCCATGTGTCTCTATGATTGCATGAACACGATGGTGTTATCCCCACCTATAAATAAGTGGTGGAAGAAAGGATAATTGAACAAATATATAATACCAGTTATATATAAAACAAAATACCTACCACAAAATTCTTAAATTTCAGGGACATTACCATTCACTATCAACCCCAATACAACAAATCATGGTAGTTCATTGAGACGATAAAACATAACAACTTGATATAAGTAGCTTAAAAGGGGGGGGATCACTTCTAATTATGTATCTAACAATCTTGAAGGGATTATGCACAATCCAATTACCATTAGTCTTCCGATCTCCACGAAAGGCAACCCCATCAAGTTGCACTAATGTCCATTTGAAGCATTTAACCAAGGCAATAAATGGAAATCAGTATTTTAAAGTTGTTTGGAAGTGTTAAACATGGAAAAAATAAATAGCATTACCTAACTGAAGAGGCAAGGTGGTCTCTTCCAATACCAATTTACACAGAATCCATAATCATCTCCAAAACCACCTCATGTTGAGTATTTCATCGAGTACTTACCTGACGTGTCATTATAGAACATTGTCGAAGAGGTTCTGTAGAGTTAATTGTCAGCAACATGTCAAAATCCACATTATCAGCCTGAAAGGGAGAATTGAATTCAAAGCATATCAATTAAGAGAAAGGGAAAACTGAAAGAAAGCAATAGAACAAAATCCTTTCAATCCCAAAGACCGCAAGCTCAAATATTTATTAACAACCTTTTGTAGTAACATTGAAATAATGATCCAATAAGTTTTTTGATGTAATTTATTTATGTCCTTTGTCAGCAACCAGAGCAACTATATAATGTTCCTGTCAAAACAAAACTCAAAGTTCAAGTTGTGTGATCAAAAACCAATCTAGAAATAGATGCATTTGCAAGCAAAAAATGCTATAATTAATTCAACTTCTTAATTATTAATAATAATACATTAAAGAATCTAACAAACAGAGGCTATAAGCTTCCATGGTATTGCCATAAAGCTAAAAAAGAAACCATAGAAAATGCCCCAAAAATTATTTAAGAAGAGAACAAAAAATAAACGTGCATGAAGGGGGTGGGTTGGATAATTTAATGTCCAAGAACTCTTTGGAATTCTCCACCCATGAACCGCGTTGTAGAACTGAAAATTAAAACACTAAGACAATCATTTCCTTTCCAAATAACTCTAAAGAATTAGAAATTGAGAGAAACAAGGGTTTCGAATGAGAGAACAAAATCACAGAGTATTCTCCCATTGCTCTGAACTGATCCAAGAACAAAATATATCAGGAAATAAATTACTGTGCATAAGCTGCGTTTGAAAAGCATTAACATTAATAACACAATATGTTCTCCTTAAAGAGATTGTTCCTATAAAAACTGATAGAAAAAGAATGCCAGTCAAAACATGGAAACAAATAAATTTAACACAAATTGTAGAAACAAAAGATTACTGTTTCAGGCTCCATCTGTAAATGGGATGAATCAAGCAATTTTATGGGATATACAATATGGTGAAGAAGCCAATAATTGCTGAGAAGCATAAGGAAATAATCACAGAAAACTCGTATGCAACACCGAATTTAATTACGCTGCCTTACCCATAATTTCCCAAATTTGGTAGCCCAATACACACAATAGCATTACAAATTTGAATTACCAATGATGACGGAATTGAATGGAAAAGAAAAAATGAAGACTAAATATGAACTTAAAAATTAGATCAAGATACTACGTCACAATAGTATATACGCCGAAGCCACATTTAATTTATTTTTAAAAAGCAGAAATTGATCAAAAATATCTTTATCCACATTGTTTGAGACACAAAATTAAGACAAGTACTTTAACACTTTTTTTTCACTAAAGCTAGGAATAGAAACCCATCAAATTATCTAGCAAAATTCAATCGAAAAGGAAATTTCATCACACAAAAGGAATTGATAAAACCACTTATTTTCTAGAAACATAAATGCAATTAAAAAGGAAAGAGTCTGTTAAAATAAACATTAATTTCATACACATACCTCGGGGTCCAGCGAAAAAATTTCAAGGCTTTGAGCATCCAAGGGTTTGTCATTCTTCGAAATCGTCCATTCCGGCGCTATTCAGATCTTGAATGTTCAAATTGCCTCCAAAGAATGGAAAAAAATTGAATCGATGGATTAACCCTATAAATCAAAAACCAATTTAACCAAATAGGGTAAAAGTTGGGAGAGAGGCGCTCGACTGGATGACAGTGGCTGAAACATGTAGGGTTGAGTGGAGATATGGGCCCATCTGAATAGAAGCCCAAATCGGATTAGTGTGTAGGTGACATCATGTGTGACGTCAGGGTGTGCTTAGAGGGGAAGATTAAGAATTAATGCTTACGACACCAGACAATTGAATCTAATTGTGCCAGACAAACTCTCATTTAATATATATATATATATATAGATTTTTGTTCCATGTAACATTCTAGTATTTATTATAACAACCTAGCAATATTAAACCAAAAAAAGAAAAAAACTACCACTGTAATTGTGCAAGATAGTAGCCAAAGCCTCCTCAGTATGTGGACAAGGCACATAAATAAACCTGCAAAGAATCATTTATCTAACTTGCAAAATTAGAGAAAGTAATTGAAATACCTTTATTTTTTTAATAATATACCTCATGACTCGGCTCTGAAGTCTCCACCGGTCATCTATAAAATGTGCATTGAGAGCTATGAATCCCTTTTTTGATTTGAGGTCCACATGTCAATGGTCAATGCAATTCTACTCTTGTTCTTCTCCTACAAAGACATAATTTTCATCCCTTCACAATCATAAATCTTTAGAATATTGCCCTTGATCGTATTTTGAGTAACAAATTTAAACTGTGGTTGAAGGACATACACAAATTATCAAAAGCCAATGTGTTAAACCATTGATAATGGATATTCAAGCAAGATCAACATTTTTGCCATGGCCATCCTACAAGCTTCTTGATCAAAAGCATAAGTAGTCATTGACACTTTTCCTTCCACTTCCTTTTTAATATTCAACATCATTTGCCCGATGTTTCTTTGATTACGACGAGGACATCTTTAAGATGTTCATGTAAATGTTTTGTTCATTCTTAGCACTAGGCCCCAAATCTTTGTTACAATAATAACATATAGCCCTATCCCGACCATTAATCCTTTTTTTTTCTTTTTTTGGAAATGATCTCGCACAATAGAACACAATTTCCTTTTTTTTTATTTCTACCTCCGTCAGTATCGCCACCATCAGACAAATCCACTACCTTCATCAATGTTTTGTCCCCAATATTTCTTGATTGTCAGGACCTTGCAAGCTGGCTTGAGGAGATATTGAAGCATTGTTGTTCTTCTTTGGAAGTAGAGCACTTCCAATAGAAATAGGAAGCATCAAAGTTGAATTATGCTGTTGTTCTGGCATTACTAATTAGTTTTCACAAAAGCTTGTTAAAATAATTTAATTTATTGAAAGCTAATCCTAAATTGTAAATAGATAACGGCACTGTTTCATATTGCTACATAATAACAGCACTAGATTCTTGGATGGACATCAAATATTCAAATTTATCCAGTATCTCATTCAAAGTACTGAATTTACTCAGAACTTTTGTTAGTTTCTTTATATTATTATTATTATTATTATTATTATTATTTTAGACTTGTGCACAATTCCTTTCATTTAGAGTGTGTTTTATTGGCAAGAATTTTTCATGAAAAATGAGGTTTTCCATATAAATTTCTATTTTTGTGGTGTTTGATTTATATTTTTTTTTATGGAAAATATTTTCCTACGGGGGTGTAGGCTTTTTGTTTTCTAGGTAATTTATATTTTTTTCTCGAGAATTTCATTTCCAGTCAAACATGTTGCAATTCATATTCTATGGAGTAATTCAATTGACAGAAAAATATTTGTTTTCCAACTAAATTCCATACTTGTAACCAAACACACTCTTAGATATTATTTGATGTCCATTTGGTACTCGAGTATTTGAATATTTGAATGAGATACTGGATAATATTTGAATATTTGTTAAATTCAGTACTAACAAAAGTTTCTTTATATTATTATTATTATTATTATTATTATTATTATTATTATATGCTAGTGTATAATTCCTTTCACCTGCATATATAATTAGCTTCATTTTAATTATGCAATTCCTATCATTTAGATATGTAATTAGAACGTGGCCTATTCACGAATGTAAATAATGCCTTCCTTAAAATTCTTAGTGCTAATTCGACCATCCAAATTCAATTGTTTCAAAAGAACTATTACATAATCTGCTCTCAATCTGTCACTAACAAGGAACAAGATGCAATGCATATGGGCATACAACCAAGAAATGCCGAACACCACACCCATTAGGAACAACACCATCAAAGAAGAGGAAACGACATCAGACTCAACAGGCAAGATTGTATATGAATATGGATGATGATGTTGATGAACTGATGAGTGCACCAGATGAAAGCATTGATTTCTGATGAAGCATGGAAGAAGACAACCCCCATGGCTGGAATAGACAAGAGCATATCTAAATGTTCTAGATACCTGCTCATTTTAATCCTTGCAACATTATGCATTAATCAGGGAATAAGAACATAACTACATGGAAATTTTAGAGATTAAGAGCATGAGTATGAGATGTGCTGATGTTTTCATTTAGGTTTATTGTTTGAGTTGATTATTTAACATGTTACTGAAATTCTTGGTTAATTATATGATTTCAATTTTAATCCCAAAAGGTGCAGCTAACTCTCAGATATATATTAGCTATGATATCTTCTACAAAAGTCTTGGTTTACTTAAATATACCTAAGTATTATTGTTTATACAAAAAAAAAAAAGGGAACCAAGGGGTACAACCTGCCAATTATGTCTACCAGCAAACATCATTGATGTCGGAAACAATGGCATACCAGTACAGCTGTATCATAACAATTGAGCAAAATAAACATGCCACACAGTAGGCACCTTTACAAAAAACAATACAACTACCTTAATCAACACAAACCAAGAGAGTTGAACTCTCTTAAACTAGAAGCTGATATAAATTAGAAATAGAGAAACTTGGAAAACACTCAAGAACTTTTAAATCCAATACCTTACATGGAGAGTAAGCTAACAAGCCTAATATCTAACTTTAGTCTTATACATGTATTGATACAAGTATAGGACTACACGAAAACTAACATTGATCATTACATGTACTCAGCAAAACAATGGAGGCAAATACTAGTATAGACTTAATATGCAAATATTCAAAAGCAAGCCGTATCGGCTGATTGAACTAGACAATTGAATCAACTGAGAATAACAATTGATAAATAGATGAGCTTGACAATACAATGTAGTAGAACTATGTAGACCAACATGTAAAAACAACGTATCAGCTGACCAACTCAAATCAACCAACCAACAGATAGTTGCACTCACCAAACAGTTATATAGCACAAAACAAGGTAGCTAATGAATACTAATCTCTACACACAAAGTAATGTCAGAAACAATTGTAAATGGGAGCTAAAACCCTTTATTAACAACGAAACTGTGGCAATGTCATAAGAACCATACATTAATAATCAAAAGCATCTGGAACCAAAAATAAACTAATCAACGACTACACTAAGGGAAAGTTTTTAACAGTCACTAGTGTATCTTAACAATCCGAAATTCAAAAGTATTAAAATAGACATCATGTAGTCAGGTTGAACCTTATCAAATCAGAACTTAAGTTATCTATGACTCAGAATACATCAGGGGGATCTGTAACTTATTTTCAGGCTGCTCTGTTGCAAACTTGCACAATTGTACCGCCATGGTCTTCCAGCAAGTCACAGTATCAAATGGTTGAGCCATCTCATACAGTTTCTTCTAATAAATGTACTCGACATACTTAATGATGAATATACCGCAGTCACCCCTATTATGAACAAATATTCATAACTTAAGATATCGAACCACCACAACTATATAAGGACTAATTGATGGTAACGACCCTAGCTAACAACTAACAAGCAAAAAAGTAGGACTTATTAAGAAAGGTATATAGCAATAAGCAAAAAGAATGACATACCCGTTCTCCTGGTGTGGGATATCAGTCACCATAAAGTACGGAATTGGTGTCAAAGCAATCGGCCAAGACAGAATACTTGAATTCCGAACAATCATTGACACCACATACTGTATGTGCTCAACATCACCCAAAGCTATCTTGTCCCCGCACAACACTCCTAAGTGAATTGTAAATCAGTAGTTGCCAGTGACGGATGTCAAGTACACCCAACACCCAGTGTGCATGTGATTCTATAAAAATAGAGATGAACATGTAATCAACAGTAGACCAGTTGCAAGAGTAGTCGATCTACTGGCTTAATGGGCACAACTGCATGTTCTTTGGGCTTTGCACTCCGCCTCTCTTTTGCCTCAGATTATGGATGTGCTTAGCCCGAACATTGAAGTAACAATTAGTAGAAGTTACCTTGACAGGATCACATCGTTCATTTGCATATGAATCTGGAAATAATAAAACACGACATCAATATGCTGTAATAATGACAAAGACGTAGTTACTAGGAAGTGTACATAGAGTAAGCAAAAGACCATGAGTTAGTAGAAGTAAGAGTAAAAGAATACGAAGTAGATCGATACTATCGAATGAAGAGTCGTTCTAGCTTCTTGAAGGTCATGCCACTGTTGCCTCTTGTCCACCATAATTGGACCATAATCCATCGGAGGATGAATGTGAACAACATCCCCTCCTACAAATAAACCAAATTTCAAAAATGTTGAAAACCAATACATGCACACAAATGTCTAATACATGGCAATAGAAAAGGCACGTGTTAAAATCAAAGTTGACATCGATCTCTTGCGCAGATGGCTTAATCACATTCAAGCCTCAAATGCATCAACATCACTAATCTTAGGCTGATCAAGTCACATGATATAGTCAAATAATACATGGTGGACCTCATATTTTGTTTTCACATCTAAAGACCCTAACTACACATATGGTGACCGGAGAGATCGACCTAGAGTTGTTGCCCAAGGAGCTTTAACGTCAGGTGTAACTTACTTATCGAGAGAGAGAACGGGATAGGGATAAACTCCTGGGTAAAAACCATAGTTGTAATTATTACAAGAACTTGCATAAATGACTAAAAAAAACCCATAACAGAAAACAACCCCGAAACATGATGCACAAAAACATTACTCAAAAATAGTAAGGAACATGCCACATGATGCACAGTAAGGTACATATGACAACATCTACCACAATGGATAGAGAAAAAAGAAAAGAGAATAAGCGAACCTTAACATCACGCTTCCTCTCTGAACTTTTGAAATGCTCAACCGTGTCATCCACTTGTTTCAGAAGCTCCGGGGTTACTTGAAGATCATTATAAAGTAGAGGGGGGACGCATGTGGAGTCCCAATGTTATTTTCTTGCTTTCGTTTCATTCCAGACTGACCCAACACCCTACCCTTCAAACGCTCTGATATTGTAACCGTAACATGGGGACGTCAAGCCAGGTCGGGCAGAACAATTTCATCCCCTTGTGATGTAACCTACACCAATAAAAAATACCATCATCAAAGATAATCATGGAAAATTACTCATGAGACAAGTTAAAGTGAATAGTCACTGACACCATAAAGGTACCACACTTACCAGGTCTAAACTGGGGGTTTGAAAATCCAAGTCTAAATCATGACGATCTTGAAGTTGTGCTGGCTCAGAAGTTTGCTCTTCTCCCTTGGGCAATGACGTGCCAGGAACTAACTGGGGATTCTCCATAGCATCCATATATAATATCAATCAAAACATGGAAAAAAAAAGTAGGGGAAAAAAGAGGAATAGGTCTAGAAGAATGAAGCAACTGCCAACTGATATAAGTAAATTCAAGGGTAAACCGGATACGTTATTAATACAACACTAGGTCTCTCGGGTACTATCTTGTCAATCAAATATTGATTATCAGTCCCAGATGACCTAATGTTTTTATTTGCAAGGAGCAGCTACGCCAAACAAGACCAGAAAATAACCAAACAAGATAACAAATTCGTACTAAACAAGGAAGATAGCGAATGCACTTATACCTTGTTAGGGGAGGGGATTTTTGACTTCAAGTCTTTTTCAACCATTTTCATCATCTGTTGAAAACTCTGAATAACACTTTTGATTGTTTTCAGGTGTTCTTCAAAATTCTTAGCTGTAAGCTCTTTGCACCAACTAAGTCTTCTTTGATCTTCTTCTACTTTGCCTGGATGTCATCAAGGCTATCGAGCTACGTAGAGGAACCCATTATAGAATATAAAGGTTTATGAGAACCAGGGCAGAACAACAAAAGGCTAAAAAAGGACAACGGAAAAGGAATGGCATAACTTAAAGACATCTAACAAATGATGACAGTATGTAAAAGAGAAAAACCTGAACACTTTGTTTGGCATTACATCCCGGTCGACCTTGGATCTGGTAAGGTTTTGCCAGACTTCTAGCCTATACACATTTGAAAAAGAAATTTAAGCTATGAGCACAAATCCAGATAACAAAATAAAGAAATAGACAAATAAAAACCCAGATGGAGATTATTTGAAATTATATCTATATCAGATAACCGCAGTTCTTTCATTCAGACCAGTACAAGGTTTCTTCCACTCTGATTGAGGGTGAGTTTGTAATCCCATAACTGGAGAGTCCTCTTGGAGATTTTAAAAACCAATAGAACGGGACGACATCTGACCATCAAGAGACAATTAGCCTACCTCCTTACTTCTAGCCATATGTGATTTAACTGGGTGATTAGAGGTATTTACAGTGGCATCCATAGGCTATATCAAACACAAACAATGAAGATTCCTGGCCTTAGAACTCATAGAAGACAACTAAAGATGGTAAAAAGAAAGAGATGATAAGGGATGCTAGAAACCTTCTTTGTTGAATTTGATCTAGAGACTGAACCCATTCCTTGAGTGGCCATCCAACCAGCCGTAGATGTTATGGACACAAGCGGCTGTATTAAAAAAATTCAATAAAGAACTAACAGCGTGATTACATGAGAAAACATATAAATGAAGCCTCAAATTGAACAAGAATGCTAACAGCTTTTCTTGATGCATTAGATCTTGTCATTAGTCGTTCTCGTACTGACTGAGTTTGAGCCTCTTCCTCCATAAGTAGCGAGGCTTTCACCAAGGCCATATAAACCAGACGACCAGAACCAGACGACTAGGATGTACATGCTTGCATCAATTGGCTGTATCACAACTAAACGTGATAAATCTCTCCTATGTTGAGAACGTGTGAAAAATAATAAAATGTGAGAAAGATGAGTAGCTTGTTTCATTGCATTCGATCTGGTCATGGAACCTCCACCCGAAGAGGTCAACTGATAAAAAGAAGGTGAATCAGCATTCGATTGATGTACCAAAGAAATCCAAACTAGATATGTTATGCTGCATACATGGGGACAGATCTAAACAGGTAAACAAATTTAAAAAGGATGCTAACAGCTATTTTGCTTGCATTCGATCTCGTCATTGGCTGTTCTTGCATTGGTTGAGTACGACCTTGTAGCTCTGTAACTAATGATTCTTTCTTCATGTCTAGAAAGACCGTTCAACTAGGAGTAGAAGTGCTTGTATCAACATGCTGTATCGAAATTAAATTGATTAAGATTTCACAACATAATCACATAAGATAAACAATAAAGTGATAAAAACATGGGAAAGGACGCTAGCAACCTTTCTCATTGCACCCAATCTGGTCAATAGCTTCTCATGTACTAGATGAGAGGGGGTCTGAAACCCCATTACTGGCCGGTTTTTTTCCACACCAGGGAGGATGGTAAACTAGTACTAGTAGTCTTGGATTCAATAGGCTGTGTCAAATGAATGAATTTAAGTATTCTAAGGCTGAAAGAGTGGGAAACAAGACAAATTGGAAAAAAGGTAACAAGGAGTGTTGACCACTTCTTAGTGCATTGAAGTTCTAGCTTGTTCATCACGGGCAGTCGAGGGTTTACTAGTGGATGGTGCACAACTCGATCACAAATTGATCTTAGTGATGCTTCCACTTTTTCAGAGAATTCCTCCCACTCTTGCATACTACCATGACATTTGTCAGCCTTTCCAGCTGCAGTGTCCTGTAATCAAACATCCAGTAGAAAGATCATTAGAAAAATAGCATCAAAGAGAAATTTGGTACACTAGATAAGATGGGAAGGGCTAGAGAGAAGCCACAAAACCCTACTTACATTTTCAGACAGCCCATTGCCTTTGCTACTAATAGGCACGTGTTCTGGGATGCAATCCTCGTACATAGCCTTGGCATATAGCATAGCCATCTCAGTTACTTATGCCATGGAATGGAAATACACGCCACAACCTATTAAAATGATCTGTCTCAAGATCGACCTTCAGCTTTAACCCAGGCACAAATGAAGACCAGTTCAAGATTTAGGGATATCAGGATCTAAGCTTCATACAACAAAGGCCTTGTGGTGCTGGGATAGTCTCATATATCCATATTTGGAAGGCGAATAGAAATCCATTCAATCTATGGCCTATAGTTGGCCTTGCATTATCCTCTTGTGATATAGACTTTTTGCATGGCCTAGCTTTTAATTTTTCCAAGGAGAAATTAAAAATTTCCAACCCCCAAGGGTATCTATCCCGACCCTCTGAATCCACCAGAACCATTAAAGAATGCTCTACTAACTTATGGTAGTGGCATGTACATGTATGACATCAACATAAACAAAATCCCAATGTTCACCTGATCCCGATCATCCTTTACAACCTTTCTAGTGAACACCTCTGCGATGGCGTCTTGATCAACACAGGAATACTTTGGCGTCTTGATCAATACAGGAATACTTTGAGAAGTACAATAGTTTTAATCTGTTGGACTTGCCACGAAATTAAGCCCTGCTATCTCACCTACACATGGCAGCCCAGTTATTAGGCAGAACTCTTCAAGCGAAAAAAACAACAATTCACCATCGAAATCAAACCACGTAGCACCAGCTTCATCGAGCTTTATCTCCCGAATGAGGACTTGGTGAACCAACTAGTATTCGGGTCAAAATCTTAAACATCCAACAGATATTCCAAACAGGATTTGCGAAATAACTCCAATAGAGATACTGTGAAAACCCGCTTCAATGTTGAGAAGACATTGCCATCACTTTTGACATTGATTTTCCCTTTATACCAAAGCTCCTTCAGCAAAAAATACTCATCAACATATTAAAACGAGACAGAAATAAATCAGTACTATATTACTTAAACAAGAGCGGTTACACGACAAACATTGTAATTCATCCCCAATAGACAATGTAGTAACATGTTTAAAACACGGTGGTGAAGAGAGGGCCATAGTGATATGGAAAATGCTGTTTAGTCTTAGAAATCATGAACTTAACATGTTTGCAGAACATATCAACTACCCCTCTCAACATAACACATCATCTTCCAGTCGTATCACACCAATGAGCTGGCAGTTGTATCATAATGTAGTAATAATCCTATGCACGAAGCATCTCTACGCGTCTATCAATTGTAAAACAAAGCACCCACAACGTTAGCCCCAACCAAGGAGTTAGATCCCTAACAAGTACGGGAGAAAAATAGGGACAGACCGAGATGAGAGAAACATAGACAACTTCAGAAATTATTACACTGAGCATAACACTACATACATCCAATGTAAAAAGATGAACTGATTATTTGGAACCATTATGCTCTTCAATTCCTATTTTATTACTATGTCTTGGCGCATTCAGCTGATCTTTATATTCTTCCAAACTAGATACTTTGACTGTTACAGTTATATCATAATGTGGTAGTAATAATAAGCACGAAGCAGCCTTAGGTATCTATTAATCATAAAAAAGAGCATCCACACACTTTGTCCTAACCAACGAACTGAATCCCTAACAAGCACAGGGGAAAAGTGGGGCAGACCAAGATCAGAGGAACGTTGATAACTCCATAAAATTATTACACTGAGCATAACACTACATGTGAGGAACATAAAGCAAAATGATTATGAGGTGACCATGGAAACTGATATTGTTGCACTAAAGGGACCAGTGACGAGGCATGGATCGGCAACATGTATCAATATAATGTGATACCATGAAGGTGATCAAAAATATCATCATGTGATATCACTACATGGTATTATGACTCAACCAACTCCTATAGGACAGTCCCAACCTATTGAGATGCATGACAATAATGCCAACCAAGAAAAATGATCCTTCACAAAAGAATAAAATATGGGGTTTTAGCCGAAGCATAAAACAACCCAAACAAGAGTCTTTATGACAAAATATGTAGCGCACTCAAGATTTGACAAAGAAAATAGGAAAAAAAACAGGGTGACAATGAACATGCAACCAGCAATACGAACTCAGAACAAAGCAATCAAACCCCCAAACAATATTGACATAATCAGCACAATGAAGACAGAAAACAAACCACATCAACATATAATTGACATATAGTGAACCCCATCCCGTCAACCCCCTATACGAAACAAAAACATGCACAAACAAAAATCAATTCCTGGAAGTATATGAAGAACTAACCGTATAGCATTCCAAGATAGGAATCGAAATCTTAGTTACAACCTTCTTCTTCCGACCCTTGAACGCAATATTCCTTTCCACTAGAACGCTGATTACACCCTCGATTACTTCTCCTCTGGTTTGACCTTCTTCCACCCCTTCCACCCTGCGTGATGCCATGAAAAAGCAAGCACTAAAGTCCACCAAACCTCTCAGTTATAGTAAGAATGAGAAATCGACAACAACAACCAACGGAATCCAACCTACCACCAGCAAGAAGAAGAGAATTTAGTCCAAATCAGTCGTAACACCCAGGCAAAACGAGAAGTCCTCCAAATTGCTTATTCGTACAATTACATGATATCTCCTTAGTTTATTTTTTAATCTAATTATTATTTAATTGATAATTAATTATCAATTAAGCAAATAAAACATGTAACTAAAGAGAAAAAAGATATTAAGTCATGATAAAAGTACATTTTTAAATTTTTAAATTCAAAAAATATACCAATAGATATCAACCTTGTGATCTATGGAATATTATTTAATAATTTAAGAAGGAGCCTTAAGATCGTATTTAGATAATGATTTTAATATATCAAATAATTCAAAAACCCCAATTAGAATTAAAAGTAGTAAAAAATTCCCCTTAAAAAATGGGTGCAAACATGCAACCATTTTGAGTAAATTTGTAAAACAAACAAAACTAACGTAGATGTGAAATTTTTTAAAAAAACAGGATGCCAGATCTCAATTTCCCTATGTAAAAATTCTTCAGATTTTTTTTTTTAAAAAAGCTTAGTGGCCTCAAGCCCAGCAGTGTCGTGGGCTAGATCCGCCCCTGCTCATTGCCCCTTAAGCTTGGCAAATTAACTCCTCCCCTATCTGCAATAGAAAGGACAACATTAAAATCTCCAACAGATTAGTAACATCAGTCAATCTTTTAAGATCATTCCACAAAGCTCTCCTCTAAGAGATAGTACATTTGGCATACATTCCAGATAGCACCAATCCAGAATCATGCCAA
Organism: Nyctanthes arbor-tristis; assembly: GCA_963692815.1. Taxonomy (NCBI): domain Eukaryota; kingdom Viridiplantae; phylum Streptophyta; class Magnoliopsida; order Lamiales; family Oleaceae; genus Nyctanthes; species Nyctanthes arbor-tristis. The sequence goes on along the minus strand of CAVNYN010289345.1, from coordinate 4,435 downwards.
AGTATCTTCATACTGATCAGTTGTTCTCTATCAGTGATCAATAATAGTAGCTTGAGTCGCTGCATTCCTGAGAGCCCGCATTCTATTATTAATATTAGCTGCATTCCAAAGATGCTTTAGGTTGTTTTTTCTTTTACTCTGTGAGAAAAATAGCTTTGTTGATCTCTAATATTAAATTAGTACTCAAAAGTGTTGAATATATTGATATGAATGATAGGTTATAACTATATCTCGAAAAGACATGTTGTAGTACCTTTAATTGTGTAGTCAATTTCACAAACCAATTACACATACCTATTTGACGGAACCCGCTTGTAGTATACGAATTTCAGTAACTCATTCTCAAAAAATCTCTCTACTTAGAAAAAAAAAAACGAGAAGTTTGTGAACATGGTTAAAACAATGTCGGTTTTGGTTAGGTGAATTGTAACTAGAGTTGGAGTCAAAATAATTCCTGTCAGAATGACATCTATAATTACATTACTTGATAGCAATCCATCCACATAGGTTTTTGATAATCGTATGAAGAGTGTGCGTTTAATATTGACTAATACTAGCTAATTAAAAGAGAAGCAAATTGCTATATCAACTACCCACAAATTCATTAATGAAACCCTAAAAATGACCAATACGGGTCAATTTTCCTACCAATATGGTTAATAAAGAAATTAACGAGTGGCAAGTATCCAAACAAGTGGATAATGGCATAGCCTTCCACTTTGGAGAACAATTAATTTGCAAATGGACTTCGCATACGGCTTGTTCAGTAGTATATATCTTTCAGCCCGCACCCATAATTAGACTGTCTTAGTTTCCCATTTCGTGCTTTTACTTTTGATAACTACGCTTAACCATAAAGCCACACTACGTGATCTTTTGGTCATCTGCACACTTCACCCTGAAAGCTAGGGACGCCAAAAGTAAGAAATAAGAGATTAATTATTATTGTTGTAGTTTAACTTATTTTTAAGTTAATCTAAAACTTCATCCACCATGGATTATTTGTAGGGCACTTGACTTTTTTTCTTGAATTAGGCTAACGTAAAGTGCATAAGAACTTTGAAAATGAAAATTCGTGGGGGTCAATAGTAGGATCCTATCTTCTTATATATTTACCTGTGACCTCTTAATTTTAAATCAATGCTAATGACGTTAGCTTTATATTAGTCCTGATTTCTCGACAGATGGCTAGTGGGAGATCATTTTCAGGTCTTATATATTTGTGTTAAAATTTGCGTACACTTTATACGTGAAAATAGTATTATTATTCCAAATAGTTTCATATATTCTAGGCTTTGTACATTCATTTACTCTAATTATTTGCGAGCTATTCTACTCCAGATTAAACTACTTAAATGTAATAAGACACAATGAATTAACACGGATGAGATGACACGTGTGATATTTATTGAATTTAAAGTGACATAGTTCATACAAAAACACAATCATGCATGTCAAGTAATATAACGTGGACCATTGTGTATATGTAGTATATGATACTCCTTTCGTATTGGCTCTTACGGTGCGAAGAATAATTGATTTATATTAAATGAACGCAAAATTGCATGTGTCAAAGTTTAATGTGCATTTTCTTTTCTAACACGAGTTCGCGTGTTCGCACTCTCTTGTTCTCCCTCTGTCCGGCGAACATATCCCTTTCATTTTTTTTTTCACATAGATATAAAAGAAAACTAAAATTATGGTTGTTGAAAGAGTGCAATTTAAGAATATTTTTAATATGTTCTTTCATTTACCTAATATTTTGTTGTCCCATTTTTATTGATTATACTGCATAATAAATAAGGGTGTATTATTAGAACATTATTATTATTATTATAAGAAATTAAGTAAATAAAGTAAAATATAATTTATGACAGAAGTAAAACAAATACAAGATTGTCTTTGTAGGACCGAGGGAGTATTCCAGATGAACACTTCCATTAACTTGATATGTCCAGTTTGATCAAAATGAGAATAAGAAAATTAATTATACCGAAAGAATTTGAAGATCTCGGTCAAAAAAAGAAAGAATTTGAAGATTTATGGCCTTTTTTGCTTTTGTCCCTTTTCGACAATTTGACAATGTGAATTGTTTACTTAATTCGGTACGAAATTGAATTTTAATATGTTACCAGCTGTCCCTCCAATTTTATTATCCCATAATGGAACTCCTATCGCGACAGTGTCAATCAGAGTAATTGCACACGACATTGACATATATAATAATAATTTGGGTAATTTGGACTAAAGGTCCCCAAGCTTTGCATTCGTTTGCATTTTCATCCTCAACTTTTAAATCTAGATGAATAAGTATAACCTTTGCATTAATTTGCAGTTACATCAATATGTATATATATAATTATTAAAATTTTAACATTTTATTTTACTAATTAAATATATACATTTGGATGAAAGTGCAAAATGAATGAAAGGTTGGGGACCTATTTTTTCAGATTTAAATACTTGAGATTAAAGTGCAATTAAATGCAAAAAATGAGGACCTTTACTGCAAATTTAATAATCTTGATAATTGCAAAAGTCAGTGAACTACTTGTAATTTGTTTCATATTAAATAATATTGCCCATATTAAGCAGCAAAAATTATTTTATTCCTTTTCCACTGCAAGAACCCAAATGCCCCCACTCTATTTATTACTAAGGATGGGAAAAGGTTTTATGAGCGCACAGTTCATCAAGAATATACCACTAAGTTGGAGATTGGAAAAATGGAGAACACAGTGGAATTTGGGCATGAAGATGCACTCGAGCCTATGAGTCCTAGTGCCCAATACTTGAGAAGCTCAGTTTTATCACTCACTATCTTAGGAGTCTTGGAATCGGAAGTTCCGATCGATGATTCCATGACCTTGCCACTCGTCAAAGATGTTTTCTTACCGATAAATACTCGCTTCTCTTCAATCATGGTGAGTTTTATCGTCTTCGATTGTTTTTCTTATTTCAAAGGCTACTGGTGCATGTAACAGGCTTGTTGCCAAGCGAGCAGCACGCATGACCCGTATTTTCTTAACTTATCGAGGTATGAATTGCATGTTTGACATATAGTATTGGGTTCATGACTTCACGGATTTTTTTTTTTTTTTAATTGAGCAGGTTTCGGAGAAGAGAGGAGCAAAGAAATGGAAGAGGGTGGAGGTAAATCTAAAAGATCATGTGAAAGTGCCTGTTTTTCCAAGTGGAATGTCAATAGAATACTATGATGAGGTTTTCAGTGAGTATTTAAGCAAACTCGCAATGGAACAGCTTCCTCCAAATAGGCCTTTGTGGGAAATTCACATATTTAAGTACCCAACAAAAAGTACAGCAGGGAATGTGATATTTAAGCTTCACCATTCACTTGGAGATGGCTATTCTCTTATGGGTGCCCTTCTCTCCTGTCTAAAAAGACTTGACAATCCTTCTATGCCATTAACGTTCCCTACGCGCCACTCTAACTCGGGGCCTAATGGAAACAATCTTTGGCTTTTCAAGCGGGTGCCTCGTTTTTTTTCAGGATTGGTTCATACTATATCTGATTTTGGATGGAATGTGCTAAAGAGCAGTTTCATTAAAGATCATATATCGCCTATTAGATCCGGTGAAGATGGAGTAGAGCTCCGACCAATTGCTATAACAACTACTACATTCTCTATTGATCATATCAAACAAATCAAAGACAAGCTTAAAGTGGTAACGTTTTATTGCTTCTATTTTTTTATTTTTTTATTTTTTTTAACATTTGAATCATGATTTAATGCAAGTATGAAAATGATTGGCAAAAAGGAGTGGTCTAAAAATTTCTAGTATATTTTCTTGGAGGGCTACGTCCTAAAAAGCTACGGCCCATAAGACTATCTCTATTACTTTTATTCAGATACATCTGTCTAACAATACCCGGAGACATTTATGTTCGAAACTTGTAATTCACTCATTGCCTTTTCACTTTATGCAAGGTCTGACATTGACAATTTTACATGAATCTTGCACTTTGTACAACTCTTTGCGCCTAATCAATCTTGTTTGACGGGTATAACGTGTAAACATATTTGTTCTACAGACAATTAATGACGTGGTTACGGGGGTAATCATATTTGGAACTCGCTTATACATGCAAAAAATGAACCAAGACTCAGGCAAAGCCAAGTGCACGGCGCTTGTATTACTCAACACTCGAGCCATAGGAGGTTACAAATCGGTGAACAAGATGGTCAAGCCCAATGCAGAAATGCCATGGGGCAACCGTTTCGCCTTCTTACAGGTTCCTATTCCTGAATTGACTGACTCTAAGTTAAATGAACCACTCAAATTCGTCAAGAAAGCGCGAAAACTGATCAAAAGACAAAGAAAGATCGGACGAGCAGTTTATCTAACTGGCCAGTTTCTTGAACTCATTAGAAGAATCAGAGGTCCAGAGGTAACCCTTCAGTGTTGGGCTTGA
>CAVNYN010289344.1:0-13835 GCA_963692815.1 Nyctanthes arbor-tristis | reverse complement strand
CTCAAGTCTTAATATGGTATCAGAGCTTGTCGAGCTCAAACGAGCAATTCTACCTGGTTAAGACTTAAATAAGCAAACAGATTTCAAGATTGGTCTGCTCCAATAGGAGTATGTTAAGGGATAAATCCACATCGACTAAATATAAAAATATAAACCAACATATAAGCGTTTGAGCTATTCCTCTTAACAGGTTGACATTTTAAGATGAAACCCCAAGATCTTAATATGGTCTTAATAGGGAACCCTAAGGTCTTAATATGGGCCCCTAGAAATGAAAGGCAGACTAATAGATACAGCAATCGTGGGTCATCCAGACAGTAACATTTAAAGGAAAACCCTATTTTCTCTCTCAAAATGAGAGATTCAACACAAGTGGAGTTATGTACTTGGAATTTGAATACACACTCTGTTTTCAACCTCAAACTTCTCGCACTTAACTTGGAATTAATATTTCTCATTCAAAATCTCTAACCCGACCTCTTGTCACAAAATCTGCATGTTTGCGTCCTTTGCGTGCTCGTCTCCCTCCCTTTGATTAATGCCTCTCACACAACAACATATATATATAACGATAAACTTTTTGCATCTATATCCATATTTGTATATATATATATATATATATATACACACACACACACATACAAACACACACAACACCCCTAATTATCTTTTCCTTATCAGTTACTTTAACTGACGAAGATTGAATTGCTATTATTATTCTGGTCAATCTTTCTTCAGAAATCGATCTACTTATCTGAGTTTGCTTTGCAGAACAAGGTTTCAGAGGCGGAAAATTATGCCAAAAGCGTTTGTTTTGCTCCTGATGGTCATTCAAGGTCTTTGTATTCAAAAAATCATGGGTTTCTTTTGAACGACGATCTTCCGGATGGATTGAATGAGAATCAGTTTGTTTTCAATACTCAGCCACAACGAGTTATGCAGTACCAACAGTTGCAACAACTCCATAGCAAAAAACATCTTTTGATTGATAATAATGCTTTTCCTCATAGTGTTGATGCTGAAATTGGGAAACATATGCTTAAGATAGAACCCAAGGTCTTAATACCGTATCAAAGCCCATCATGCTTAAACGAGCAATTCAATCCAGTTAAGATTCAAATGAATACACGAATTTAAAGATTGGTCTACTCTAAGAAGCCATTATCTTGTGGGAGCATGTTAAGGAATAAAATCCCACATTGACTAAATATAAAAATATAAATTAACATATAAGCACTTAGGCTACTCCTCTTAACAGGTTGACCTTTTAAGATGGAACCCCAAATCTTAATAACTCTGATGTGCTGCCCCCGGTTATAGTTAATTACTTTTCACACAAAAGAAATTTGGCTATCGTTGACGTATTCAAATTTTTTTTTCTCTAGATTCTTTACAAATTGCCCTTGTGAGTGGGATTTCTCTTCATTTGCATATCTACACTCCACATCCATGAGCCTCTCTGTACACTTGGGTTATTTTCTACAAACAACATTTACGGCCACCGGCAGAAAAGAATCCCCAAGAAACAAGTTGAAATTGTATTATACCTTCTCGCATGACCTTTCAACAAAACATAAAATATAATCTAGCAATGCTAAAACATGCTCCACCACATAAGAATGCAAGGAAAAAAAAAAAGGAAAAAACTTATCTGGATACTAATAGTAATACTAGTTTCTTTGCCAAATACTTAGAAACATAATCATCTCTTAGTCTTACTTATCCCTTCCAAATGAACTTCACTGGTAAACTCCTTTCAATTTCAATAGGGAAGCAATGAAGCCAACATATACTCGATCATGGACGCAATATCAATGGAAATGCCATATCAATGGAAATGTACTTTTAGATTGTTTCCAATTATCATAATACCAAGTCCTTACCATCCGCATTTCAATCTTTTCTTGTCAATGAAACATAAATACATAATGCAGTAATTGTTTCCAATTAAACATCCATTGAACTAAGTTCAAAGCGCATACTTTCATTAAATAGTGGCACTTTCAAGAGAGTATACATCCATCACTCAACTTTTCCAACATGCCACGGGAAGATTGAGTCAGTTCAAGTGACAAATCCTCAAATTAGGAAAACAATTAAAATGACACTTTATCACTTTAAAATGCACATAAATTCAATATAATTTTGTGCAACATCAAATAAAAACCCACAGTTGCTCATATGGCACCCGTTTAGAAAATGAAACACCAAATTCAAGAGTTAGATGTCTTCAGGAACGATTCTCAGTATTCAGTGTTCCTTTTGATGATAAATACAAGTTCTCCAAACATACACCTACCAAACCAAATAGCAATGACAAATATATTACTTTGAAACTAATAATCTTTGGATAAACCTTCTTCTCCACGTGCAAGCCAGAAATTTGTAGTTTATTATCTCTTTCTCAATGTGAAGATGTTTTTGGATTCCCTTCAAGAAAAAACAAACAAATCCAACAAGAACTTGAAGAAGAGGAAGTCTTTGGATTCTAACAAGGATGACAAGTCCAAAAAGAAGTCTAAGGCTCATTGCTATGTATGTGAGAAACCCAGACACTTTGCTCATGAATGTAGGCACCGAAAACAACCATAAAAGAAAGGCAAAGTGAATACCATTGACAATGAAAACATTGTTGCCACCGTGAGTAATCTTGTGAACTCCGTCAATGGTAAAACTCAAGGGTTGTGGTATGACACTTGTGCTACTATTCATCTTTGCTATGATAGGTCTCTTTTCAAAACCTATAAAAGATGATCGATGAACCTGTTCAAATGGGAAATCAAGATCAATCCAAGGTTGTTGGTAAAGGAAGTGTAGACTTGCAACTCTCATCCGGAAAGAAGATCTCTTTGACAAATGTGTTATATGTTCCGGATATAACTGGAAACCTTGTTAGTGGTCATTTATTAAATAAAGCGGGAATCAAATGTGTCTATGAATCTAACAAAATAATTCTTTCCGGCAATGTTGTATTTGTTGGAAAAGGCTATTCATGTTATGGAATGGTTAAACTTTGTACCGTTGTATCTACTTGAATGTCATCTTTGGGGGACTCAAATTTAGCACTCAAATTCAATCTTGATGTTGGAGATTTATCAAGCTTTTCGATTTTTGCAACATGCATGCATTATTTGATTTTGATTATTGAAGACTCTGTATCAAACTGTCCAATCTGATAGTCATCAGCGTCCATGACATCATAACGAGATTATAGCCTCAAAAATTCCTCTGTATAGATAGCCACCAACGAACTTCCCGTCTATAATCTAAAAATTGTCTGTACAATGATTGCCTATAATTTCTAAGTAGAAATTGTTGTGGCAACAATTCTTTCATAAGGTTCAATTCTCTGATAGGTGGTTATCTTAACATGTAACGCAAGTATACTTCACCACCAGGCTCCTGCTTCTGCTCCTCCCTTAAGCCCTTAAGCTTGTATGCTACAATTGCAACCTTGCTTTCCTCACTAACCTCCATGATTTCAAAGGATCTTTCTACCTCATTCAACCGATCAAGAAAAGACTCCACATCCAAACTCCCATTGGAAATAGGAATCTCTACCTTGACTTTGTATCCGTTATAACTTTATGCTGCTCACGATAAGGAATTGGTGCTTGAACAGGGGCTGGATTTATTTAGGGAGCAACATGTTCTTGTGGATTACCGCCTCCAAGATTCAAGTAGCCAACGCAATTCTGAGACATTTTTTGAAAATTTCCTCATATATATATATAAATATATATAGTCTTTTGCTTCTTTTTGTGTTGGGTTGGAACTTTTATTGCGTTGAATGGAATTTGTTTTTGAGCTCTTCTAGGGCGGACTTTTGTTTCTAAAGTATATTGGATTCATGATAATACTTTTGTGACCAAAGCTTGGGTTTTTGTTCTCAAATTTGATCTTTTCGTATCCATTCTTTGAATTCAATTCCAGTTATTCTTGCTGTTAACTGATTACTCTCTCTCAAACCAAGTTGAATATATTGATATTACTCGTGTAAACATGAGGTGCTTATTTAGGAGTCCCTTTACCCTACTGTCAAATAAGTTACTCCATCTGACTACGGTACATAAACACACCATACTTATTCGGAATTGATCAGTGACAATACTTCGGCAGGTAAACAGATGAATCAAGTTGACATGGACCGTCATGAAAACAGCAATTACTCACCAGCTCCAGGGGCAGTGGGTTTGGCACAAGAACTGAGTAGGAACATGTGAAAGTTATATCTCAAAGGTATCAAATTGCTCTATTTACCTCAGTGATCACACATTTTTAAGTTGAAAGTAGCTAGAGGTTAACTAATTGACAAGTTCATGATGTTGAAACGAACTCTTTCTTGATAAAATAAAACAAATATTCCAAACTTGCATGTGGCTGATCCTCAGTTATACAGGACTAGTGCGTCACTGAATTTAGGTTCTTAAGGGTCAACCAGATTACTACATTAGGTGTGCAAAATTTGTTTTTTTTTTTACATTAAAACCCTTGCTCAAAAAAAATAAAATAAAATAAAATAATTAAAAAAACACACACATACAAAACAAAACAAAACAAAACAAAAAACCCCCACCCAAACCTTACCCCCAATAATAATTTTTTTTAAAAAAAAAATGAAAAGATAAAAGGGTAATTTTCACTCTAGGTCCCCAACTCTTCAATTTTGTATCAATTTTGTCTCCATTCTTTTTTTTGGCCTACTAAGTCCCCAACTTTTCATATATTATTTTATTATATCTCCAACGTCACTTTTCATCCCCAACCTTTCAATTTTCACCATTAACCCTTATCAAAATGACTATTATACCCTTAATTTTTTATTTCCATTATAGGTCCCCCAACCTTTCAATTTTTATACAATCTTGTCCTCATTATTTTTTGGGCGTATAGGAACTCCAACTTTTCATTTTTTGTCGTGTTATATGCCCATTAACACTTTCTATACCTAATATTTTAATTTTTACTGTTAATACTACTAATTATTTAAATAAAAAATAAAGCATAATATAAAATAAGAAGTCCTCCCACTCTCACTCTCTCCAACACAACCAAATGACAACAGTTAGAAATAATGATAACAAAAAAACTCAATCTATAACGGTCTCGATAGATATCAAATTCGCATCGAATAAAGTTGTCGATCTGAGTATCAGCGTGACAAATGAGATCTGATTTCTTGATCTTCCACAAATAATATGGCGGATAGATTGGATTTATCTGCCTAAAAAATTGATTTTGGATTTATAAAAAATAAATATAGCCATAATACTTTAGGGCCAGTTTGTTTTCAATTATAACAGGCTTTGTTATAACTAGTCTTATTTTATTTTGATAAAAATAGGATATGATTTGACAATTCACTTTATATATATATATTTTTTTTTTGCTCCTTTACCCGCCTGATGGTGTGCTCACTCTGTCAAAAAAGCAACTCAAATGATGGGCTCATCAATTCAAAAAAGTCTTATCCCTACAATTCAAAAAAATGGCTTTCCCATTTTTTACTACCTAAGCAACACGTGTAAATTTTAGTGATTTTCAATGGTATAATCATTTGCCAACTAAGCCAAATTATAAGACAAAAAATTATAACTGATACCAAACGGACCCTTATTCTAATTTCATTTATTGTCTCACTTCGTGATTTTTACCCTAATTTGGCCCCGATTTGTTATCTGTCTCAATCTGATCTGATCGACCAATTGTAGATCGACAAAAAATTAGAATTCCCGCATTGAAGTTTGGTTTCATTTTTGTAAACTGAAAATGATTTTCTTATCCTTCCTGATCTATATCCGCTACGTGATATGTGATGACTCAAAAAATCTGATCTGATTTGTTACACCAACTCTCAGATCGAAAGCTTTCTTACGTGAATTAGGTATCCATCAAGTTTGCTCTTCCGATCTAGTTTTTTTGTTATCACTACGGGCTAAGATAGGTAGAGCTCTTAATTCATATTGTTCTTTTTTTATTTAAATAATAAAAGTTATAATGGTAATTTTAATAGGAATTAAAATTAGTAATTGAAAGGTTGAGGTCGGAAGGTGTTAGTAGGGACGTAACATGACAACAACTGAAAGGTTAGTGATCCTATATGTCCAAAAAAATAATGGTGATAAAATCATATAAAAATTGAAAGGTTAGGGACCTAAGTGCAAATGAAGAATAAAAGGCATAATAGTCATATTGATAGGAGTTAATAGTGAGAATTGAAAGGTTGAGGACGAAAAGTGACGTTAGAAATATAATACGATAACAAACGAAAGATTGCAGAAAAAGAATGGGGACAAAATTTACACAAAATTAAAAGGTTGAGGATCTAGAGTGAAAATTACCCAAGATAAAAATAATTGAGAAATTTGAATGTAACCAAGCTCATAATTCAATGTGTTGTGCATTGATATATGAAGTTGTTAATTTGCAGTTTTGTTTTGAGAATCCTTCAAGCACTCTTATGTTAGCAAAACAAAGCTTTGGGGTGGTATATGGAGATCTGAGCACGTCACCACTTTATGTTTATAGTAGCACCTTTCTTGGGAAGTTGCAGAATCATCAAAATCCTGATGCAATATTTGGTATATTTTCACTAATATTTTGGACACTAACAGTAATTCCTGTGCTGAAATATGTACTTATATTTTTGAGTTCCGATGATAATGGTGAAGGTATGATAGAGTCTCTCTTGTACAATAATAACCAATCAAAATTTGTGCCATCCAAAGTTTGACCAATACCTTTTTAATTACCTTAGGTGGTAATTTTTTCCTTTACTCCTTGCTTTGTAGACATGCAAAGTTCAGTTTACTTCCTAAGCAACAAGTAGCTGAAGAGGCCGCAGGGGCATAGCAAACCATCGATATCGGGATGTGTCAAAAATGTTGATTAATACTAATTTATATATTAAATTTTTTTGTAATTATTTATATGATCAAAAAATACATTTTTGTCAAAATGAGATGTGTCGGGGCAAAAAGTGGTCACCCCCTGCCAAAAAGGGGCTATTAACATACAAATATGGTCCCTTAGGACAGTCTTCGATATCTTTAGCATTGAAACGATTTTTCGAGAAATACAAAAAGTTGTGGACAATTGTATTGTTTGTAGTAGTTGATTTGAATCAAATTTGATAAAGTCAAAGATATTTTATGTTATCTAATTATTGGAAATTTTCCAAGAAGATAGATAAGGCTCTTTATAAAATAGTCTTACCCTGATGTGATATAAATCTAACAAAAGCAGCTTTATCTAGTTTTGTATAAGTACTCCTAATTATTGATTGTGAGACGAGTGTGATGTCATGTTTAATAACTTTAATGTTTGTTTATTTCTATACTGATGATATGAGTATATAAATCGTGCTTTTGAGATATTACTTTTCATTTTGTATGAGACACATCTACAAGAATGTTCAGTTTGTGCCACCCATAAACCTAATAATGAATTTTATGTAAGATTTTCTACTACTGATGTTTAGAGCTATACGAACCAAACATTCGACATAGTCTGATGAAATAATTGCTCTTCAAGTTAATTATTTAAACTAAGAAAAATCTAATCTGAAATATTTCGATGTTCAACAGTGCAATGAACACCCGCCAACCACTGCCCAAGAAAAAAAAATGAAATTTCTGTGCTTTAGTTCTTGCACTATAGCTCTGTTTTTCTCTTGTTATAAGAACTTGACGAGAGCAAATTTGTTATTGCAGTTCTCTCATCAGTTTCTAGTCCTGAAACTGCTAGATCAAATTTGACCAAGGGCATGAAATTTTTGCTTATTGTGTTGATCAGGCTTGAGTTATAGTCACTGTGAATGTTGGTGATTTTAATATTTTTCTAGATCTGAGTTATTCTGCTGATTATAAATGTAATATTTGATTTGATATGTAGGTGAAGAATTATTGATTTCTTGTGTAATATTGGTCGGCTTATTTGCTTTGCAGCATGCTGGAACCCAGAAAGTCGGTTTCTTATTTGTGCCCATCATTGTTCTCTGGTTGATATCAGTTTGTTGAGTTGTGCTGTTTGAATAAAAGTACATATAAAAATTCTAATAAAACTTACACGTGGCACGATTTTATTTTTCAATACATCACATCACTTTTACATCAACACTAATCACTTATGACACATGTCACTTTTGTCATCTTTTTTGTATCTTCTTTTGTCCACTTAGAATTTTCTCAGTTTTTTCCATTGGCCTCTATAATACATTACACTGGAATCTAAATATCGTATTGGCTCTTTCTCCACACTACATCGTTAGGTTCTTCCGTCACAATGGCAAAAATGGATGGATTTCACTTGGAGGGATCCTCCTCTTAATAATAGGTAAATTTATTTTAATGCTGGGTAGCTCAATGGGACTGTTTGAACCGGCGGCTTTGCCACTGCTACCAATGGATTATAGCCATTTGTATTAATCTGATATGTGGTTGACATTTGTGTTTTTGCACATGTTTGTAAGCCCAATTTTTTGTTGATTTGATAGGCCAATTAGGACATTGCTTAGCTTCTTCTTTCTTGGGTCGCCTTGAAAAATACTAATATTTTTTACATAGTTTTTAAAATTAAAATAGATTAAGTTATTTTTGAAAAAAATTAGGTGAAATATTGTGATATCTCAATATTACAACACAACAACCACAACTTGTCGGAACACCAAGTCACATCAAAATAACTCGTCAAAAACTGAGTCATATCAAATAAAACTCGCCAAAATACCGAGTCACAACAACGCAATAACTAGCCGAAACAACCAAGTCACAACAACTCGTTAGAACAACTGAGTCACAATAACTCACCAACACACCCAGTCACAACAGTACAACAACTCACTGAAACAACTGAGTCACAACAACACAACCACTTACCGAAATAACTGAGTCACAACAATTCACTGGAACACCCAGTGACAACAACACAACTCCTTGCCTCAACAATCACAACACAACTACTAACTGGAACAACCAAGTCACAACAGTCAAAATTCGCTAGAACAATTGAGTTACAACAACCACAATTCTCAAGAACAACCAAGTCACAATAATACAACTACAACTCGCTAGAAATTCATACAAAAACTGAAAATTAACAATAGAAAATAAATTGAAAGTGAAATCAACACAAAAGCACAAACCCAAACAGAGATCAAATTGATGAAAGCAAGAATTGAAAATCTAATCTGATTTAAAAGCTGAAAATTCAACACAAAACCACCATATCCACCACCGCAACGTCGAAACCACCACCCGTACCACCACAAATATGATTTCAACAAAAAATTGAAAAAATTACGAATTAAAACCCTAATTTTTAGGTAGGCAAGATGAAGATTTGAAATCAATAAAAATCTGAAAAATGAAAAAAAAATCAGATTGGCAAAACGAGAAAAAAACAAACTCGATATCTACAAGAAGAGGAACAACGAAAAATTTTAGCGATTTCATAAACGAATTAAATCGCGAAAAGAATGGCAAATGGCGACGGGAAAAGAGGAGGATGACGCGTTGCTGTCACAGAATGGCAGTGGTGGTGGGAGCATGCTGGAGAGAAAGGAAAACGTCTGTTGTGTATGACAACGATGGGAGTGGGGCGTGATACCTGATTTTTTCAAAATTGCTCATATACACCTGATTTTTGAGGAAATGGTTGATAAACATCTTATTTCCCTAATTTTACCTTCTTTCTTTGAGTAATTTCTTAGAATTTTCAATCATATCTAGCTTTGATTTTAATTGTTGATATTACATATATTGATAAGAGAGTCTCAGTCAATATTGATCGTGATAATAATAGAACTATTAGAAAAGATATGCATTGTCTTTAGATGAAATCTTTACAATAAAGAGATACGGAAAATTGAAAACTTAAACATTTATCTAAAAATGTACTGCAACTAATTTTCAAATTCTATTAGTAATTCTATTTTTGGCAAGTTAATCGGTTCAACAATTGCACTAAAATGTACTATTATCACGTAATATTGATCATCGTTATAAGTTAATTTGTTTATAAGTAATTTATATCCATTATTTATGGCTTTTGTTTTAATGTATGGATTTTTTTTCATTTAATGTTTTATCTTCTTGATAATAACTTTATTGAGAATTAAGAGTTAAGGAACACCATATGATAATAATTTATTTTTTCTCATTCCTAAAAAAAAGATAAGTTTACTGTGTAAATTAATTTCGAAGTTTTATTCAATTTGACATTATGAATTTATTTTGTTTAATTTAATCACATCTTTACAAGAGTAGACTAATTATTCTACATAAACTGATTGTATTTGGGTATTTATTTAAATTTATCATATGATAGCCAAACTATGATATTAACTTTTTTTATTATATATGATACTAGATTTTAGAAAAATTTATTTTGGTTAACATGTTTTTAATTACTTTCAAATTGTTTATCTCGTGTAATGCACGAGTGAAAGACTAGTGTTCCTAAAAAAAAGTAATTTATTAATGAATGCAAAATTTTTATATGTTCTAATTGGTTAATTATATTTACTTTGAAATCATAAATTACATTCGCTTCGTGAATTTAAAATTTTATTTTATTTATAATAATATTATATTTAAATCATTGTCAAAGACATGCTCCAACATTTTAATAATTAAATATATTTGTTTGTATTTGAATGAAAGTACAAATGATTACAAATATGGAACTATTCACCTAGACGTAAAGGTTGGGAACAAAAATGCAAATAAAAGCAAAGGTTTGGGATGCATATAAATATGGTACAGGTGCGGGTATACTCAAAAACTTTCACGCTTAAAAGTGGGTATGATTGGCAAAGATTTTGAAAACTCCCACTTTTTGTGTTGTTCAATTCACCTTTTTTCTATGAAAAATATTTTTCATCTCTTAATAAAGTAATCACATTTTCCTTAAAAACCAAGAAAATATTTTCTTATATAAGAAGGGTAGATTTTTAGTTTTTCAGATAATTCAAAATTTTATCGTGAATTTATCTTTCAATCAAACGTATTACAATTCATTTTCTATTACCAGCAATTCAATTAACAGAAAAATGTTTTCTTTTCAACTAAATTCCATACTTGTAATCAAATACACCTTTAGTAATAGATGAATACCAACAAAACTAGAGGCGCATCTCCTGCAGTTTTTCAATGAAGCCAAATCGGGCTCCTACAATAGAAAATAGCTGACGTGGCTATTATATATTAATTCTCGGGCTCCATATAGTTGTCTGATCTCATCCCATAGAAATCAACATATCTCCCGTCTAATACTATTCTTTAAGAAAAGCTTAAATTATCAAAAGATCAAAAATAATAGCGGAAACTATCCCCGTCTACTCCTAGTTGTTAAACAAGATAAATGTACATCTACATCATTTTTTTCCCCTCATTTGTAAATAATATTTCCTGGATGCAGCAAAAGTGCAAAACACAGGTTCCTTTTCCATTTTCTAGTGCTGCATTTCTATGATTCTCAGCGGATTCAGAAAAATGTCCCAAGTAACTTGCTGTTAGACATGCCCCAAAAGGAAGAATGGAGCAATATCACAACCAAGATTTCCAGGCCTTTCCCATTTTATTACCAAGATATCTGAATCCATGAACTACCCCGACGGTCAATAGACCAGCAACAGCCTGTCTTCCACTTGAAACCCTAACTTTACATCTCAATAGCTTCTGCATACACTCTGCAGCTTCCTCTTTTGACTTAATTGCCACTTCTTGCGCTGTGTGACCTGTATAAGAGAATGAAATCAATACAAAATCCAACGACTGCTGCCACAATGGATTATAGTAACACTATATCTAGAGGACATCTTAAGCACCTAGAAATCAGTAAAACATTAGTGTCGAGAATGTACATATTTAACCAAGATTGAATATCTAAATTAGTATCTTTCTCTTTGAAGCTGAAGCTCATACCGGATTTATCAAATATTTTCTTCTCTCCAAGTTTCATCCCCATACGATTTCTGATTCCCTCTGGAAGAAAGGAGACAAGAGAGCGGGAAGTAGACAACCCGCAGTCCTGTTTTTGTCATTTTCAAACATATCAAATTTTTTGGGAGCAACATTTTGCATAAACATCCTCGTCCAGATATTTTTCTTTGACAGTTACTTTAAACATGTGAAAACAACAAATAAATTATTTAATGTCAGATAATAAGTGCATTTCATAAAGCTGTTTCAAATAGATTAATAAGATGAGCACTGGGAAAAATTACAAATGCAATGGCATCCACAAAAAAGTTGGAAGACGAAATTGGAATTAGCAAAATGATAAATTTAAAAACTTGAATTTTATAAGATATCGGGTTAATTTCACAAAAGGTCCCCAATCTTTGAATTAAGAATCGGCAGGGTCCCTAGTCTTTTTTTCGCTCTCTTGTGTCCCAACCTTTCATAAATTCGCACGATAGGTCCTTTTTGGCATTATTCCGTCAATTTTTCAAAAAAAAGACCGTTATACCCTTAGCTTTTTAATTTTAAAAACAAAATATTTAAAAATAATTAAAAAATATTAAAAAAAAAAGGAAAAACCCACCCCTACCCCTACCCACCCCACCCGCCCCTGCCCCTCCCCCTCCCTATCATGAATTGCCACCGGAAATAGCAGCATTTTGCTGCCCTTTTTGGCAGCCAAAATGGTGGGCTGAATCCCCCCGACGGCAGCATTTTTATCCTAGCTATAAATGAAAACTAAAATAATCGTAGAAGGCCAAAACATTTTTATTGAAGGCAATAATTCATTCAATTCAGTCTTTCAAGCACCAAAACTAGAAGGCTGCTGCGCAAAAACATTTCTACTCTGACAGCACGTCGACGTCCAACATATTTCTACTATAAAAAATTTTAGATGCCCATGTCCTAATTTCCAAAAAAAATATACACCCACAATGAAGTGGGTTATTTCTTATGTGTGATGCAACATAATATACTAATTTTAGTAATGTGCATCTAACTCTGGATATAGTAAATCAATAGAAACAATTAAAAACCATCATTTATTTTTGTCTTGAATCCATTTAAAACGATAATCAGGAACATCCAAATGTTTTGTAGAAAAGATGGATGATGTAGATGACTTAAAGAAGATTAATCTCAAGTCAAGGAAAGATCAATATTTTTATCATATAAATGAGAACAGCAATTATACCATATGACACATTAAAGGTTACTTAAAAGAACAGATTAAGATAAACAACTAACATGTCCAAAAGATGCTTCATTATCATGATAACTAGTGAAGTTGGGAATCAACACTGAAATAGAGCAAAAGGATTTGTACAGATTTAGGAATTGGGACAAGCCTGAGTTATATTTGCTTTGCTATCACCAGACAAAGAAATCCTCAACAAATCCTTGGCTGCACATTCTTCTAAAAATGGTCTATAAATCCTCTGGAATAACTTAAACTGCCCTTCCACAATCTTATTCACCTGGGAAAGATATCTCGCTTAATCATTAGGAATACAAGCGTCAGAAAGATTAATTCTGCGACTTCAAGCACATGAGGATGGGCAAATGCCCATTCAAATATCCATCCAAGATCGGAAGAGCACGTAGGTTCTAGAAAGGAATATACAAGTGAATCTAAGATTCATCATCCTTGTTCTTAATATTACTTTAAAATTTTAATCACCTTATACAAAATGATGCTTGAGCTTGATTTCACTATTATATTCACATCTTCAGAAGAACAAAACATATAGAAAAATTCTAAGAAGAGGTGACCTCTCCTCTTACGGAGAGGTCACGCACACATGGCCCCCTGTTATTGGGGAATAGGGGGCCCGCCTCTTGATTCCCCAATGACAAGAGGCCATGTGTGCG
>CAVNYN010289343.1:0-23912 GCA_963692815.1 Nyctanthes arbor-tristis | reverse complement strand
AGATCTTATGTTCTTCTGCGACATAGAAACTTATGCAGAACAATTTCTTAATCTTCTTTGCAGAATGGTAATAATAAAAATTATAGCAAAAAAAAAAATCAGAAACACTTATCTGGAAGGGGGAAAAATTCAAAGTGCTAGGAAAAGGTATCATCTTTGCAACTAACAACAAGGATAATGACTCAACACAGCATCCCTATATAACATTAACATGTACTGTGATGTACAGAAACAAAATCCTCACAACACTAAAGAAATGCATCTAAGCGGCATTTTCACGAATAGTTTTCAAGCATGAAAACAAGAGCTCGAATGAAAACATATTCGATGGAGTAGACACTAACACACACAATGAGCTTAGAAGAGACAACCTTAGTATTAAGACCGCTTCGTTCGGTTGAGAAGTGGCGGTCAATGCGAGTCGTCAACAGGGGTCCTGTTATGAACACTGTGCCAAAATGTCCAGACGCGTGATTGGTGA
This sequence comes from Nyctanthes arbor-tristis, assembly GCA_963692815.1. Taxonomy (NCBI): domain Eukaryota; kingdom Viridiplantae; phylum Streptophyta; class Magnoliopsida; order Lamiales; family Oleaceae; genus Nyctanthes; species Nyctanthes arbor-tristis. Next base: position 23,431 of record CAVNYN010289343.1, on the reverse strand, counting down.
AAATGGACGCAGAGGTCAGAAATGTGGCAAATTTTCCAATTCTCAATGCCATGGAAAGTTGGCTTGTTAGCGGGAATTCGTCCAAAACTGTTTTTGCCTCAGATGGAAGTATCGGCGTTGGAGGTCGCCGGAAACAGAAGGAACTAGCAGATTGAAATAAGTTTTCCAGTTAGAGCCGGCGGGAAGAAGTCAAGGGAAAAAACGGTCGTGAAAACCTACGAAAACAGATCGGCCCTAAACTTTCTATCTCCAATAACACACCGCGACCCTACCTGTGTCAGGTGGCATCGTGTAATTAGAGATCGAGCTCTAAACTTAGAATCTGACTTATTTCTCCATATTGGCAAATAGATAGCTCTCATTTACCTTTTTCCATCCAAAAATATAATTTTTACCCCCAAATGTGAAATACTATTTGAGTAGGGGGAATTCAAGTACGTTAATCATGCTTTTACCCATGAATTTTTCTACTAAGCTCGTATCGGTGCCTACTGGTGTGGCGCTACCGTGATGATTATGTGTTCCCTATTTGCAAGTACGTACTATTTACGTAGTGTTGATGTGACAGCCACGCGAAGAAATGGCTTAGCTTAACGCTGGCGGGCTCAATATAATTGAGCAGTTACTTAGTAGTAATGCTTTTTATCATCGGTGATGACTATCATTGCCATTAGACGTCATTAATGATAATTTTAATTTAATAGATTACATATTTTCATATTTAATCGCAGTTATATCATCTAGTGACAACACATTATCACACACACACACACATATATATATATAAAACACAATGATCATCACCATTAGTAATAACATTATTCTTATGACAATCTGAAATTACATTTATCAAATAGGGCTCTTAACTTTTTGTGTAAATAGTACCTGGGTCCATAAACTTTTACACCTTTCTCCACTCAAGTCTATAACTTTTGATTTCTAGTAGCAAAAGTCCCTAAACTATTTTTAGTTTCAGAAACTATTTTTGTCTGAAAATATAAATAGATTTTGTGAGAATGAGTTATTGAAATTTGTGTAGTATAAGTGAGTCTCGTTAAATATGTGGATATAGTTGGATTGACAAATAGAAATTGTTTGTGACTTTGAGCACTTTTCTATGATGAGGTCCCCAATCTAATTTCTAGCCATGGATGTCCTATCCTTTACACCTTTCTAATTTTAGGTTCTTAACTTTTGATTTCTAAAATTGGAAGTTTAAAAACCTTTGAGTAACAAGTTAGACCATAACTTAAATCATTCAACTTTCTGTTTACCTTTACTCATTCACCTTAAATGACCATTGTGTGAAGTGTAATTTTCAGTACAATATTCATTTTCATATTAGGTTCCATAATTTTTTCTACCTTATCAGATGAAGAGTAAATGAAATGATTTCCATTCAAATAACATGATTTGCTATTTTTTAAAAGATATGGACCTTCACCATAAGAAATCAAAGCTTAGGGGCTCTGGTTTAAAAGGTACAAATGTCAGGGAGCTATACTGCTAGAAATCAAAAGTCAAAGACCCAAGTGTAAAAAGTGTGTAAGTTAGGGACTTCCTGATAGAATTCATTAGTTAGGGATCCAAGCATAAAAAATGTAAAGGTTAGGGAGTTTTTGTGCTATTTATCCTTTATAATGATCTTTTAGGGAATTTTCACTCTAGACCCCAATTTTTTAACTTTATATCAATTTTGTTTCTTTTTTTTAGCCTACTAGGCCCTCAACCTTTTATTTATTATCGTATTATTTCCCCAATGTCACATTTTATTCCTGACTTTTTAATTTTCACCATTAACCCCTATCAATATGACTATTATACTCTTAATTTTTTATTTCCAATATAGGTATCTAACTTTTGAATTTTTATATAATTTTGCCCTCATTATTTTTAGGGGCGTATGTGACCCATAACTTTTCATTTATTATCACGTTACATCCTCACTAACAACTTATGTCCTCAACGTTTCTACTACAATTAACTCCTATAAATATGACTACTGGCACCTTTGGTCCACTCTAAATCCGTTGTGTGATTTATGGCATATCACAAAATTCGATCCGATTTGTAATGCCAATATTTAGATTGACAATTTTTTCGGCTCGAAATATATGATATCCATCGACCCCATTATAGATCAAGTTTTGCTGTTATCATTATTTCCGACTATTGTCATTGAATTGCATTATAGTGGGTGGACTTCTTATTTATATTATTCTTTAATTTTTATTTAAATAATTAATGGTTTAATGATAATTTTAATAAATATTAATAGTAAAAATTATCGATTTCACATATCGTCCTTAACCTTTGAATTTAGTATCGGCTGGGTCTCAACTTTTTTTCAATCTACTGGATCCCCAATCTTTTATTAATTTGCACATATAGTCATTTTTTATGGTTTTTATCAATTTCTTAGTGTCCTTTTTTATGGTTTCTATCAATTTCTTAGTTAACTCCTTGACCAAATTACTATTTTGTCCCTTATTCTTTTAAATTAATAGACAAAAGTTTAAAAATATAAAAAATAATATTAAAAAAATTTAAAAATGGGGGGGGGGGTGGGAGTCCCCTTCCTATTGGCCTCCAGAAATGGCAGCGTAGTGATGCTTCCACCTTTTTTTTCATATTATTTTTATAGTTTTAAACTTTTTGTTTTTTTAATTTAAAAGAATAAGAGACAAAATAGTAAATTGGTCGACGAATTAACGGAAAAATTGATGGAAAACGTCAAGAAAGACCACATGTATGAATTAATAAAAGGTTGGGAGCTCAGCGGATTAAAAAAAAGATTGAGGACCCAGCCGATATTAACCTGACAAGTTGGGGACAATATGTGAAATTAACCCAATATTATTTGCACCCAAATGACATTGAAAGTGGATATATTTGCAAACTAGAACATTAATTTAGTGCAATTTCCTTGGCATCCTTGCTCTCTATACATGTCGTTGAAGTTATTCACATTTCAAAATAGATGACCTATTAGCCTTGGGTTGAGTTACAAAAGATCAATATATATTAGTCTTGTATACATATGAATATTTACTTAACCGCTTTAAGACCGCGTAAGAGATGAAAAGATTATTATAATACAAGAGATTTTTCAACGCATTAAATATTATATAGTAGAAAGCTATCAATCAGCAAAAGTGGTATTTGAACACGATTATTAATTTTACTTGCAAATATCATCTTCGTTGGTGGCTTACTAATAAATATATTAATCTCAAAAATAGGATACCGCGAACCAATGAAATAGGAAGTATCCGTTTCTAAGCTTTTTTTTTTTTTTTTTTTGTAATTTTCCACAGTATATTAACTATTTTTATTACTAGGAACTAAGGGCCCCCAACTCTTTTTGTTTCAATTAATAATAATTTTAATTAAGTTTTGTATTTCTGAGAGTAATTAGGGGGGAAAAATGGATTTGTTTTTCTTATTTTCATTATAATATTGCCAATTTTATACTTGAAAAATTCGAAATTATATGATAAATTAAAATATCGTTATGAGTTTTCTTCACAATAATTTTGTTTATTTTGAAAATGATTTTCAAAAATATGAAAGGAAATTTCATTGTTTGAAAAATTAAAAACTAAAAAAAAAATGAAGAGTATGATTACACACGCAAGACCGTTGTTTAAGGAATTTAATGAGACAAAGAAAAATAAAAGAATGAAGATAAATTTACGGACTATCAAAGTTTTTCACTATATGATTCAAATTGCTACAACCATATATAATTTCACTCACTAACCAACAACCCCCAAGTATTACAAAAAAAATACCCAAGTTTTATAGCACATAATTTTCTACTATTTGAACAAACCTCAAAGAGTTACAAGAAAAACTCATAAGATGCTAAGCACGCCAATTTTTCTCTAAAAAACTCAAGTCACTCTTGTACATAAAAAAGAGAAAAACACATCGATTTATAAGCTTTGTTGACTTGAAAGACAAGACAGTTCCTTCTATGATTTTGATTCATTTTCCTACAAGGATTCTTCTTTTTTCTTTTTCCTTTTCAACTTTGGATTATTTTTTACAATAAACCCAACAATCTCCACCTTGCCAAAATAAACCAAATTCTTCATCTATTCTTCAATCTTGAGTGAACTACTTGAGGAAAAACACGTGCACTTTGATAGTCTCATACTCCATCATAAGAGTATAACCACTTAGAATTAATAACAAATTCCATGCATTTCATCGGCTCAATGTCGAAATAAGCTTGTTGAAATTTGTGGTGCAACATTCTTGTTGACTATCCAGAGAGTTCATCAGTCATCGACATTACTATAACCACACACCCTGCATCACTGTTAGCCAATGCCCATGCATAAATATAACCACTAGAAGCTACAAACATCCTTTGCCATGCAACCTAGCAACATGCCATGAGAATGTATCAACTTACTTCATAGCACATCACTCTCACAAAGAGAGTTGAGTTGTCCGAATTCTTCGAGACAGTAGTCAAATCTGCTCTATCTCTTGGACAATCTCTTTTGACCTGACCGGGTGCTCCACAATTCCAACAAATTACTTTGTTTTTCCCATAGTTCTTCCTATTCGAGTTTACTACTAGATTCAACGAGTTTTCAGATGAAATATTACTTCCACCATTCAACCTCCTTTCCTCAGAGATTAATTTACTCATGACTTCTGCAAAATTCACAGTCTCTTTTCTATACATTAAAATATGCTTGATATACTCATAAGACGCCAGAAGAGACCAGATAAGCTTTAATGTTTTATCCTCATCTTCAACTTTAACTCTAATGAATTCCAGTTCAGAAACGTTGACATTGAGAACACTAAGATGATCTGAAATTTTCGTACCTTCATCCATTCGCAAAGAATGAAACTGTTCTTTCAGATACAACCGATTTGAGAAGTTCTTTGTCTGATATAATTCTTCAAGTTTCTCCCAAAGTTCCTTTGCTGAAGATATTCTATTCACGTTTGTAAGGACCTTTTTGGCTAGCTGAAGACGTATCATACTTGCTGCTTTCAAATCTAACTCTTCCCAATCTTCATCGCTCATATCGGGTTTGACAGCTCCACCGTCATCTCTGATAACAACTGATTTTTCTTTGTTGGAACTCGGGCCTAGCTTTCCCTTCAAAGTTTTGTGCAGTCCAAACTGAATCAAGATATCCTTGACTTGTACTTGCCACAAGCCAAAATTGATTTTACCATGAAATTTCTCCACTTCGTATTTTGCCATAACTTTCCTGTACTCCACCTTGAACAGAACCTGGCTCTGATACCATTGTTGAGAATTTATGTAAATTCCCCGATTATACCCGCAAGACCATTGTTTACGGAATTTAAAATTTTTTTAATACTATAAATTGTTGAAATTGCACTGGAAATGTCATAATACATAAAAAAAATTTAAAAAAATTTGACATAGTCTCCTTTGTAAATTAGTTTTAACTAAACCTGAAATACAATAATATTCTCCCAAATACACAAACCACAAGCCTATATAATAACTTTAACTAATATTAATCTATTAACTAGTAAAGAGTCTCAGGTGACTGGAGTCAGACGTGTGCTCTTCCGATCTAAAAAGAAAAAAAGTGAAAAAGAAAAGGCTTGGCATTTGGGCTTCAAAGGGACTGGGCTGCATAGAAATCGCTGTCCAGCCCCTTATTAGATTTGTCCATGGTTTTCTTAAGTTTAATTATTTAAACAAGCATATGAAAATCATTGCCAATTCTCCTACTATATATCTAGTGGTGTTGGCGATTTTATACATATTCTTTTACGACTATGAATCCCTGCAAGCTAGTACTGCTTTATTCAGCTAATCACCAGTGGTTTTGAATAAAACGAACAAGATCGTCATGATATATAGCACAACCATAATTTTCTAATTTTAATTATTCTTGACTCGCTGAGCTATATATAAGGCGTATCCTATGGTCTTTTTCGGTCAATCCCTCCCGAAGGAAATAATAAGGTGGGCGAATTTGTTCAATCCATTGAATTCTTAATTTTCTGTCATGCGTTTCGTTGATGAAGCGAAATTTCCCCCTGGTCTTACAATAAAGGCAAAAATTCAAGAAATAACAGTCAACAGAGAATTAGTTGACTTTGTTAACAATTATATATATATATATATATTCTCTGTTGACTCTGTTAACAATTATATATATATATATATATATATATAAAGTACTCAACATAAAATTAAATGTGTTTTATTATATTATTTGACCTTTTCAAGGATAAATTATTAACCAACAAGGAAGTATGGCAATGATGTAGATTATAAATTGGTTTATAAATTACTACGTGACATTATTTTATTAGTTATTTTTTATAAAAAGTAAACTATTATAGCTTGACTTTTACTTTTTAAATTTATCAAAAAAGTAAAACCAATGAAATCATACCGCGTGGCAGATTATAAATAAAATAAATAATATGAGTCCCTAATTGGTGTGAATTACATCGGCACTAATTATATATAACAAACAACAAAAAGTATTTGGTGTGAATTACATCCGCACTAATTATATTTGTTTATTAAAAAATAAAAACTTGGGTAACAAATTTGTCGCCACATATTGTAATAATTTCTTAATCGCGTGTGAGATAATTATGTCTGAGGAAAGCCATGCCTGTAAAATTAGACCTTCATTTTGTGAGATGAAAATAAAATAATCTTATGTGTCACACACTAATAATAATTTGAATAATCATTCCTTCGTAACAACAATAATTAATTAACGAATAATTAAATGGATGAATATAAACATCTTTTCTCAGTTGATCTTTACCAAAAAAAAAAAAAAATCTCGACAGTTTTATCTATTAATAATTACTATATATTGTATATAATGATGGTTTCATTCTAAAAATTCCGTTAAAAGAAAGCCTAATTAATTATTTTAAATAAGTAAAAGATGGGGTGTTCCTCTAGCTGCTTGATGGTGTTCAGAATGGTCATTTGGCGGAGCTTATATTAACTCCTGGGAGAATGCTTGATGAGGTGGATTTTGCATGGCTGTTTATCGCGTTTTGGAAGTGTTGGCGAAATGCTTTAGTGTTTCAAGCAGATGTGAGGAAGATGGAGGATGTTCTGCCACTGTCAAGAAACTTTTTGAAGGAGTATTGGAGGTTCCATGGAAGTCGGCAGTCGGTGGAAGGTAGCGCCGTGAGGGGGGAGAGGAGGAAGAAGGGGACTAAACCCAAGGGGAAGGATAAAAATCAATGTTGATGCCTCAGTTGGGGGGAACCAGATTCGGATTGGAGTTATTTGTCGTGATGATGTGGGTTGAATGGTGAAGACGGGTGCTAATGTGGTGATGGGTCGCTTAACACCTCATTTCGGAGAATGTTAGGCGTTATTGTGTGGCGTTCAGTTAGTATTGGAATGGGATTGTAAAAAAGTGGTAAGAAGGTGATCTTTGAGTAGATGCGAGAAATTATGTCTGGCATCTTCTCCTTGAGCCAGAACTTCAAGCACCCAAAGGTCCTCTATTGAAGCGAGTCACGTCTGGTGGCCCTGCCACGGCAGGACCAGTGCAGTCCACGGCCCAATAATTTACTGCCGTGACCGCACTAGAATTCAGGCCCAAGAAGCCCAATTGTGTTACCAAAATTTTTAACCAGTGGACCCAATAATTCCTGGCCGAAAGATTTCTTATCCTATTTTATTCGTCCAACCTTCTATCTTTATAAAATGTAAAATAAATGAAAAAAATTAAAAATAAAAAAAACATAATAAATAAATCAATAGAGGGATAAAAAGTTCAATCCCACATCAGCCTACCTGCACATCGATTCGGTCCACTTGATATTGTTTAAGCAGATCGTGAAGCGAATCAATACAATTGTCATCTCTCAATTCTCATTAATTGATTTTTTTTCTAAATATAATCAAGATATATTTTTAACTTTTTAATCTATTTCTTATTTATTAATTTTTAATTCAATTAAAATTTAAGGGTATTATAGTCTTTTTAAATTAAAAATATTAGATTGCGTAAAAAATGTGAGATTTAAGGTTAGAATTGTCAAGTTTCAAAGATTGAGGTTTGATCGCACAATAATGTGAAAAGTTAGTGTTAGATAGCGTCAATTAGCCTTTTTAAGGCCAGCGGCGCTATTGAGTGATTGGAGGAAAAAATAAAAATAAAAACCTCTATAATAACTTAGAAGAGACATTGAAAATCATTGCTTTTTGATTAATATGATATAAAGGAGTTGATCAAATGTCTGGTTCGTAGAAGAGAATTCATGTTGAATAGTCAAAAATAATGTCTGATATTTGAAGTCCTGGATACATAAATGACTTCTGTGGGGGGACTTATTCACAAGAGAATATTCTCATTCAATGGTCATGTGAAGTAATTCATTAATATCCCATTAGGACAACCAGTCTTCCACCACACTTCAAGGAATGATCTCTCACTATACGTCTGACGAAATTTTTCCACCAGACACACACATAATGATATCATTAGTAACTCTTCCAGAGATATGGTGGGAGATCGAGACTACTATTTTAATATGCTTAATGGACTTAGCATCATTATAAGCATAACACTTTTGAGGTTAAAGCAATATGAAATGTGGATTGGATAACATAATGGGAAGTCAGTGGCGGAGCCAAGATGATTATTTAATAGGGTCACAACTTGAATACAATTCTTTTAACAAAATAAATAAAAAATTATATATATTTTTATTCACTTTGCCATTCCACAAAATGAAAACATTATCATTTTCATAAAATATATACATATTTACTACACAAAACTTCATAAAATTACTTGTATAAAAAAATCATAAAATTATTTCAAACAACAAATTTCCGAATAACATTGCCAACTAGTTTTTGTAATTTGGAATTTCAATCTAAAGTAAAATTTATAATTCATGTCACTTAGCAATCTAAATCTTTTTAATTCAAACAAATCATGCATTAGAAATATTTAAACCACAAAAAGGACAAAAGCCTCAAATGAATGAAAAAAATATATATATACATATATATATATATATCAATGGGGTCCAGTGCCCCATAGGACCCCATATGAGTCCGCCACTGTGGGAAGTAATGCATCTATGAAATAACCTCCCGGCAAAAGGTTCGAGCATATATACTTGCTTAAGTTCTGTGTAAATTTCTACTTAATCACGCTTTATGTTTCTAAAATTTAGCTTTTAGTTAAGTCTACTTTGATTTAAAATAGTTTAATCTCGACATTTTTTCATGTTTTATGTTTTTCAACACTTCGGCTTCAATTGATTTTGATTAATAAATATCAGACAACTATCGTCATTACGACATTAAAGAGATGGTGTTGCAAAACACTAGTCAGTGATGTAATTTATGAGAGTGGTGATATGTTCACATCAACCGTTAATATTATGTCACATCACGGTTTGATGCTGTTGTAAGATTTCGATTATGAAATCTAATGCACAAAGTCCAATTATGCTGCGGTAGACTATGTCAAAAATCACAAATTTTCCAAGTGCTAGCGAATAGAAAGAAGAGACACAAAAAGGGTTCCAACCCCATTTTCAAGGTAGGAACAAAGTTAGTTCATACGAACTTTTTTTTTTTTTTTTTTTTTGAAGGATATGAAAATTTATTAATCATGGGACAATGGCATAGTTATAGCACAAGCTTCTTCCTTCATGGACAACCAATTAATGGAAAAAAATTTCAGTAATCTAAGAATACTTAAAATAGATCGTAATCTAAATCAATTAAAAATCTACATGTATATTTAAAGACATCATTTTATGTATGCTTAAAGACATCATTTTAACAATTAAGACTTTTATATACAATTAAGAGTTTTATATACATATGTCGGTTTTTATTTGTTCAACATGATAGAAGATAGTGCTCTTAGAGACCTAGATTTTTGTTCCCACTTAGCATTTAATTGTTACACGGTAGATTCATTATAAACACTATAAGAAAATGTACAATTGGCAATGGAAATTTCAGTTGCTATTCTGTTGTTAATAGTAATAAATTTTTTCCGTTACTAAACTACCGAAAAAGTAGCAACTAAACGATTCCGTTACTGATTCCGTGGCAATTTGCACTCGGTAACTATTCTGTTGCTAATAGTAATGAAATTAGTTCTATTACTAAAATTCTGTTGCTAATTTTGCATTTTCTAGTAGTGAAATAACACTAAAAATTACAAAACACATAATAATAAAATAGTAATAGGAACCACAAGTTATTTATATGTTCAATTGAAGGATATTTTATGGAATAATTTGTGTGCTTTGCTTAGCATAATGAAAATTGAAAAATGTATGATTACAATAATTATTAGATGACTAAGGAACTTTTACTTCAATCTTCTAGTTGAATTCCTCATTCTAATTTTTGAATGTCTTGTTCTTCGTTAGAACAAGTTATTTACTTTCATGATGTCAAACTATGACCAGAAATTGATCAAAATATTTGTTTTGAATCCGAAACCTTCAAAAATTGTCAAATTTAATTATTAAAGCAAAAATAGATTAAAATATAATTTATATCCTTAATTGCAATTGAATTTACAAAATTTGCCGGTAGCGTATAGCACAATATATATCCTATGTTGATACAATCACGGTGTCACTTAACCTCATTCTGATTAATTAACTTATAAATGAAAAAGTGGTCAACAATCTATATAGTAGACCGATAATAACATGCCCAAAAGTATTTGGTCAAACATATGACAATACATTAGTTCAACTTTTTAGTTTCATTATAGATGCACTAGTAAAAGTGTGTACATTAATGTATCTGCCCAATTATATGAGCAAGTCAACTCTATGAAATTTCATAAGTCATAGGATATTAATATTTTCATTGTGTTATTGTTATGGATGGACCCCCTCCAATAAGTTTAGTGCAAAAGGTGGTCCACTCTCGAAATCAATCCAGCACATAAATATCAGGTTCCACATTGCATTCCTCCAATTCTCCACTTTAATTTAACATAAGAGAAATAAAATGAGTTCTTTGAAATGGATTTTTCCTTTCATTTTTCTCAGCATAACAAACCTTGTTTTTCTTGTCAAATCCCAGTTCCCAACTCCAATTTTTTTCCATTACGAATGTCTCAACACCGGAAACTACACGAGCAATAGCACTTACAAGACGAACCTTGATACCCTCCTTTTTTCAGTCTCGTCTAATATCGATCCCAATAATGGATTCTATAATGCCTCCGTGGGAGAAAATCTCGATAGAGTCAATGCTATTGCGCTCTGCAGAGCAGATCTTCAGCCCTACCAATGTCGTAACTATATCGAGAACGCAACGTCCATGATCCTCAAGTTCTGCCCTTACCAAAAGGAAGCGATTCTATGGCATGAATTTTGCATGATACGATACTCAAACGTGTCCATACTCGGGACCGTTGCGTATTCCCCATACAAGGCGGGTTTTAGCATGGAAAGCGTCCCGAATGAAGAAAAGTTTTATAAGGAGTTGAAGATATTGTTGGACAGTCTCCGGGGCCAGGCAGCTTATAGTAACGGCCCGAAGAAATTTGCGGCCGACAGGCGATCTGACCCTGACTATCGAACAATTTATGCGTTCGAGCAGTGCACGCCGGACATAAGCCCAGAGGATTGTGTTACTTGTTTGACAGAGAGTGCACAAATTATCCCAGATTGTTGTGGTGGGGCAAGAGGAGTTAGAGTCCTTAGGCCAAGTTGCTATCTTCGTTTCGAAACCGATCCTTTCTACAACGACACTATGGTTAGAATGCTGGAGCCGTGGGTACCAATTGCACCAGTACCACAAGGTAAGTTATCCGTGTTCTTTTTCCATGCTTTAGCTAATGGGAGCTAAATGTTTTTTTCAATGTTTTTCCAGTTCTATATGTTTTATTGGGATATAAGTTGGAGGCTATTTTTCAATATGATGATAATTGAATCCTGAACTGCTACATCTACAAAGATTTGAAATTACCTCTATGCAATTATCCTATTGGTAATCGATAATTAATCCCACATTAAATTAGTACGAAAATATTAAGGGTTTTGAGTTACTGCTCTATATTCGATTTAAAAAAAAAAAAAAAAAAGTAACTACTCTTATAATGCTGAATTTTTAATTAACTCCCTAGATGTACTATGCAATTAGAGCTATCAAGTTCACATGAGCAATATTTTGGTATATATATAAAAAAACACATTTAATTTCATTAACTAATTAATTAATTGGTCTCCATCTTTGCTTTAGTTTGTTGTATCACAGAATATTCCAAACCTAACTTAAAATTGTCAACAAATGATCTTTTCATTCTTATTTTGCAGGAAAGGACAAAAATAAGACTCGAACCATTCTTGCTATCACCATTCCAGTTGGCGTATGTCTAATATTAACTGCTCTTTGCATTGTCATCTTCCTAAAAGTGAAACAGAATCGCAAACAAAGTAAGTTTCTATCGACCTTAAAAGACGTTGATCTCTCTTTCATTTCTACTAAATTTTACCTTAAAATATATTTTTGTACAGTACTAGTTCAAGACAAGGCTGAAATCAACAATGTGGGTACATTTTACGAGGTAATCAAGAAAGAAATTTTTGTACCGTATAGATAACTATGTATCTAGATTCGTGATACTAATAGTCTATATATTCACAAGTTATATAATTGGTGTTATTATTTTACTTTCAGCAAGAACTCGGGAATAGAGACGAAACATCAGTGAAAATCTTACTGAAGGATTCGGACTATGATGGTGGTCGTCGTGTAGTCGACGCCAATTACAAAAAAATGTTGGCTAAAAAGATTAAAGAAGAATGCATGAGAGAATGCAAAGAAATGTACTTTCAACAAATGAAATCATTTGAAGATCAGCTAAATATCCTCAACTCTCAAATTCATTTACTGCAAGCTCAGCTAGCTTCAAAGGATCATCCCCAATAAGCCTAGGGTATTCAAAGAAACCAACATTAGGTTTGTTTGTGTGAAATTCCCTGTATATCCTGTGTAAGAATAAAATATGTTTTCTATTGCTTTTGTTAAGACATGGAAACTTTTTTTAAGACAATTAAGGTATTGAATCTAGGTATGTCTAATTAAGTACTCTAATAATACATGACAAAGCGTATTTTGAGTGTAAGCGTAATCTAGAGATATATAAGGCTAAACAAGTTTGTTAGCAAACTGGTTAGTTTTCAACAATTTATAATAATCTTCCGTGACTTCAAGCTCGGAATGTGAAGGGAGTGGTGATTCCCTGTTAAACTAAAAGGTCATTTTATAATTGTGTGTTAATAAGGCTATTTACAAAGTGCGAATTACACTCTTCTACTCTAGGGCCAGATCGGGATTTAGCATTCTTTCATCCTCCCATGCCTAACTAAGACGGGTGACGCACGTGAGCTCAATTTAGCTTCCTGCTTAATAAAGTTCACTATGGGAGGTTTGTTAAATCCAAATGCATTTATCCTTCACCGTGAGCTCATTTCAAGAACTTTTCAAAAGTTTTGTTAAAAAATTTCTTACCCATATCGTATAAATAGATACATTTCATGTGAATTTAAAATACATATGACTTAATTGAAATACATGTGGTGTGTATCCAGAACAACTGAATCAAACACCATAATTCAGATGAACTGAGCAAAACCAAAATTCTAAAAATGGGAAGTCTTTTAACAAAACTTCCGAAAAACATAATAGATTTGAAATACATGAATACTAGCCACACACATGGGAAGCCTTTTAACAAAATTTTCTAAAAGCTGTTCAAAAATTTTCTCCTTCACTATTGCAAAAGTCAAATCTAAGTCCAGAGCAACTTAATCAAACACCATAATTCAGATGAACTAAACAAAACCAAATTCTAAGAATTTTTTCACTTTTCCTTTTTCTTTCCACCCCCTCACGTTCAACCAAACATTTAAGGGTTATATATATATATATATATATATATAGACAAATACCCATCTTTTTTACACCATTTTTAATATTAACGTATATTGAAAATGTTCAAAAACCTCTCGAAAGTTTTGTTACAGAACCTCCTACCCTATGTGGTATGTATTGATGTATGCCACGTGTATTTAAGTCTATGTGGCATGCATCTATATATGTCATATGAGATGGGAAGCTTTGTGACAACTTTCGGGAGGTTTTTGAATATTACTCTAAGGTACATTAAGGTTTCATTTTTTTTTTTGTGTAAAAGTCAGGTGTCAAATCATAACCTTATTGTGAACCAATTATTGTGACTGTGACATATTGTGACCAATTATTGTGATCTTCTGTTGGTAATAAATTGTTACGAAACCACTAGTCACACCATCATCACCATAACAACTTGTCACAATGAATCATAACATACATTACCACAACTCACAGGAACACTGAGTCACAACCCTATTCTGACGAGTCACAACCCAATTTAGGCGAGTTACAATAACACTCCGGCGAGTCACAATAAATCTTCTGCCGATCACACTCTGGTGCTGTCGGTCACAAAACAATCACAAAAAAACAAAATTATCAAGCTAGTCACAACGACGACAAGCTTTGATCGTTGGTCACACCACCACAATAATAATTCATTAGAACACAACATGACAACACCACCACCATCATGCCACCAAAAACATTGCTTGTCACATCAGTGGACAAAAACACCACCAGACAAATTGCACAAATCGCCTCAATGGTTTTTACTCCAAAAAAAATAATAATAGTAAAAAAAAACACCAATCAGATCGCCACATCTAAGCCTGGGTGTCGGGTCGGTTTTGGCCCAGACTTGAGCCCGATCAGACTTGAAGTCGGTTTGGAGATGCCAAACCGAGACTGGCTCGATAGGCCAAATAACCCAATCCAAACCGACCCGCAGTGGGATGGTTTGGGTCTGGTCGGGTTGGGTCTGGTCGGGTTGGCTTTTCTTTTCTTTTTTTTTTTTTTTAAACTTCTATTTTTAGCCCATTTATTTTTAGGCCCTTTTTACTTAATCAGGGAGATTTGGGCTAGGAGGGATTTAGTACATTTTGAGGCCCTTTTTACTTAGTCAGAGAGATTTGGACTGAGAGGGATTTAATCCTTAGGGTTTCATTAAAGTAGAGAGAGAGAGATGAGAGAGGTGACCAGCTGCGGCAGCGGAGGCGGCATGCAGTTAACTGGGGCGACGAAGAAGCAGCAACTGAGGCAGCAACGCGTAGGTGTATGTTTGATCTCAAAATGGTCCATTGAGATTCAGCTATCAAGTTCACCTCAAACACCATCGTAAACTTCCTTCCAAACCCCTTCTTCACTCATTGCACAAGGGCTTAGCTCCACATTTTACTCTCCCCTTTACATTTATTGAGGCGCAGCAGTGCGGACGCACAGTAGCAGTGGTAGTTGCGGACCACCATGTACCCGCAGCAGCAGTAGAGCGTGGCGGACAAGCTGTGGAGGAGTACCCAGCAAAGCAACGGCGGCAGGGATGAAATTGGGGTTTCAAATTTTATGGGATGATTTGAATTGTTATTTCTTATTTGTGAGGTTGAAGAAAGTCATATTTGATAATGTATTGTGATTTGTGAAATAACGCTGGAAAAACATTTTCAAATTTCAAGCAAAAATAGAAATATATATTTTAGTTTTTCGGTTCAAACCGGTTTAACAGCTGAGTATGTCTGGTTCGGTTTTAACCGGGTTTAGCCGGTTTGGCTAGTCAAACCCGAGAACCGGACTGGACCGGCTCGGTTCACCCTCTTACAACCCGTTGCCCAACCTATGAAGGCAAAAAACCAAACCAAACTAAACCGGTTTGGTTTACCGGTTTATTGGTTTTCATGCCCACCCCTAGCTACAGGCCGACCAATCAGATGACTAAATCGCAACCACCAATTACTCAAATTGAACTTAGAAATTAAAAATTAAAGATTGTGATTTTCGGAACATTTTCAGCTACCTATTTTCAGATGATGATTTTCAAACCACAAAAATTTCACCTATAACCCTAATTGTGGCTACATATCTTGATTTCAAACCAAGCAATTTAAAACATCGTCGGTGGCAACAATGGTGAGGTCATGGCAGCGATGACAGTGTGGCGGCTAAGGAGGTGGCGGTGAAGAGACAAGGAAGAAAAGGAGGAGATAATTAAAGGTGTGCAAAAAAACCGGGATCGGTTGAACCGGCCCAAAACCGGATAGAACGGGTTGGTCTGGTCCGGGCTTTGGGGCCAAAATGACCGGTCCGATCCCGTCCCGGGTTTTCTTTTGAAAACCCGAAAACCCGGTCAGACCTGTTGACCTTCTTTCTTTCTTTTTTTTTTTTTTTTTTTTTTTAAATTGAAACCCAGTTTTCACTTTTCATAATACCCAAGAGGTAAGAATCAAAAATATTTCCTTTACATAGTCATTTGCACAAATATCCATCTAATTTATAAGCCCAAATTATTTTACATTTTTACAAAAATTTCAATGTGGGACAATCATTTAACTTAAAACTAAATATAAAGGACCAAGAAAATTATTAATTTGCGTCAAAGTCCACAAAATTTCCTTTACATAGTCACTTGCACAAAGAGTTATCTTATTTATAAGTTCCAATCATATTGTTTTTTACAAAACTTTCAATGTGAGACAATTAAAAAGTTAAAGCAATACCACTAAATTTCTTTTTCAAGTTGGAATTTTTTGGCCAATAAAATTCTTTAAAAATTATCATTATTTTATTATTTTTTAAGCAATAGCCAAGAACAATTGTGTATATATAATGTTACTAGAATTTGTAACATTGTAAGGATTTTGTTAAAGAAAATTGTTCAGATTTATAATATATTTATTGACTCTATTTAAGTTATATGCTATTATTATATAAAATATATATATTTATATATACATGTGGAGAATTGTGCTTATACATCTTCTAATTTATTTAAATGATTTTCTTATTGGTAAAAAGTGTAAAATGAATTTTCTTGCTTTTATTTTAAGTGGTAAATGTTATTTATTTTGACAATTACATCATTTTTGTAATATTTAATCCCCATAAATGTATAATAAAGTTAAAATTATCCATCTTTTGCCTTTTGAAAATATCAAAATTGTATCATAAAATTGTTAACATTATAAAGTAGATATAATATTTATGATTTTTACATTTATTTTCCAATTTAAGATGCATATTTCAAATATTTAATAATTTTAGATCTGTTAAAATAAAAAATGAGAAATACAAGTAAGTATAGTACTTCTGCCTTACGGATGCATGTTAATACTTTTGTTGTACATAAAGCACTTCTATATGTTTGTTCTAAACTTTGTTTATATGTGTTTTTACGTTACTAAGTCTATAGAAAATTTTTTTCACAAACCTGGAAAAGCCTGAAAAAATCGAATTCATTACCCCAGCCCAGACCGGGACTGAAACAGTTTGAGCTTGCCATTTTTGGGACCGGGACCGGGACCGAACCGAAGATGTTTGGTCCCGTCTTAGTCTTTCAAAAATCCGGGACCGAAACCCGTTTGCACAGCCCTAGGGACAATCGATCATATTAGTTTGGGGAGAAGAGCGGTAGGCTGAGGGGTCATTCACCTAATTTTTAAAAGTGGGTAAAGAAACCACCTCAATCTCCTAATTTCACCGACATTTAAGACCATCAATGAATATTTACAATGTGCTCATTGAATCCAAATTCATATCCCATATACCAATAAGGAAACTTTAGAAAATTGCTTCACATAGGAGCTGGGATTTGAAAATTACGCCCAAAAGAAAACTGAAAAAAAATGGGAAGTATTTTGCCCGCAAAACGTACTCATATGGCTTCTTCAATCTTTTTACCATCGGGAATACATACACAAATACACAACAGAAAAAAAATATTATACACTTTTCATAAAAAAGACATGTATATTTTTTTTCTCAAAAAATCAGCTGGTCACATTGCGGACCGCCAATCCTCTGCTATCATCCTATTAAATTTACTCAGACATCCTATTAAATTTACTCTCTTCAATTGTTAACCTAATCTTGAAATCATCTTCATTTCTTCCTCAAGATTCCGAACCACCAATCCTCTTTGCTATCCTCCGTCACAAAGCAAACCAGTGATATGACACCTAAAACACAATTACACAATTTCTTGATTTTCCAGTTGAATTTGGATAATAATTGTAAATTTTACAAGTTGTTAAATTTAACTAGATCAAAACTTATGTTGGTTTGAACCAAAAAAGAAAAAAAAGGGCAAGGAATGTATCGTTCGGAGTGGTGAAATTCGATTTAATTGGCGACATTGAGAGGTAACGGTGATGGTGGTGGATGTAAATAGTGCCAACAAAGTGTGTTAGGTTTTAATACGTGAGTAAAACTAGGTAAACAAAGTGACATGCATGACCAACTTTTGAATTAATGTGCCCTCTCATGGTGGGTGTAAATGTTCTCTAAAATTTTTAGATTTTCAATTTTTTCATCGCACATCAACATATCATTATATTAAAACCGGTCAGTTGTGCTCGTTTTCACAATCTTATGCTTTTTTTCTTTATCGTTTAGTTCTGGATGACTGGTAGACAAGACCAGCTACAAAAATTGTTTGCTAGTCAGAGTAGGTTGATTGATCATCAAATATATATGCTGAAGCTAAGATGAGTTCTTGGTGCACCTTCACAAATCTATCTCACATGTTTGACAATACATATATACACAACAATTTCTATTTTATATCCATGCATCTTTCACCTATGAAATCTCTTAACCACAAGTACAATACATGATTCAATTTACTCTAATTTCTTTGAGTTTCTTGTCACACTCTTCTGTTGGTTTTACTCATGTATGAGAGGTCTGCTGTCCTCTCTCTCTCTAGCCATGGCATTACGAATATTATTCCTCCTCTTTCTTGCTTCCATTTCCTTCTCCGAATCATCCCTCACATTGGATTATTACGCAAAAACATGCCCACAATTTGATAAGATTGTAAGACAAATTGTTCATGATAAGCAAACACAATCCCCCACCACAGCAGCCGCTACCCTCCGTGTCTTCTTCCATGACTGCCTGGTTGATAGTTGTGACACTTCGTTCCTCATCAAGTCTTCCGCCTCGAACAAGGCTGAGATAGACGCTGACATCAACCATTCTCTAGCCGGAGATGCATTCGATCTCATTACTCGATCGCATCAAGACCTCCCTCAAACTCTTGTGCCCCAGCCCGCCTGCGCAGGCATCCTCGCCGTGTCGACCCGAAACCTAATCACTATGACTGGTGGCCCACACTACAAAGTCTTCCTCAGCCGGAAAGATGGAACTGTTTCATTGGCTAATCAGGTGGAAGAAAACCTAGCTAGGGCTAACCAAAGGACCAAATTATAAGCCAAATTTTCTTCCAAGAACCTCAACATCCAATAAATGTGGTACTAACCGGAGGCAGCCACACCATTGGGTTCAGCCATTGTAGTGAATTAAGTAACAGACTATTCTGCCAAAAACCCGCTCTGTCTCTCAACCTTAAACTCGCCAATGCATTGAAGAATCTTTGCGCTAATTACACGTCCGATCCATCCACATCGGTTTTTCTGGATGTGATGTCTCCTGGAGTTTTTGATAACAAATATTTCTAAAATTTGCAGCAAGGATTAGGAATTTTAGCTTCTGACAGTGCACTTATTTCAGACCCAAGAACCAAGCCATTTTGTGGAAAAATATGCAAAGGATTCTAAGGTTTTCTTTGATGATTTTGGCAAGGCGATGGAAAAGATGAGTATGTTTGGTGTCAACACTGGAAACAAGGGTGAGATTAGGAAAAGATGTGGCATGTTCAACCACGTTAAATAGGTCTACTGAAACTTCATCATTTTCGGGTTATTAGGGAAAAAGAGGAATTTCTTGTTTTCTTGTAATTGTGGTATTTCTAGTTCGATCCAAATAGAGTTAGAGTTCCTCTCCATTATTACAACATTAAGAAACATGAGACATTCTTGCCAGAGTTGGCGAAAGAAGCAGAAAAATTGCCGTGGATGAGGCTAAGACATTGTTGCACCGGCTTATTAATTTGAAAAGACAACTTTGTTCTATCTTAATTGTTAATGTAATTATTCATCGTATATCTACACGAATGAGTTTTTTGTTTTTTATTTTTATTTTTTTTACTGCCAGTTTCATATATTGCTGCAGGATGTGAAGATAATATTATTTCTTGTGGTTTGGAGAATTAGCAAAGAATCTATACTTTTCAAATAAAAATTAAAGAATCATTTTGATATTCTATAGTTGGGAATATATTAAATTGAATTCACATTTGCTCTTCCGATCTTGTGATTATTGAAGTAATATAACAGACTCATTGACACGCCCCACCCTGAGTAGCACTAGTGGACACGAAGGGTGATGTGGGCCAACAGTAAATACCAACTAGAAGTTGAACCTACCATTAAGGCACCTGACTATGCATACTAACTTATATAAATTTTGACATTATCCCCTTTATTTTTAAAGCAAAAGACACCTGCTCAATTCAGCACCATATGATTTAATGTTCACATTTCCAAAATTTTACGTAACCATATTACCTGAGGACTCAAAACATTCTAATACGAAAGAGAAAAACCAAAAAGTTTATTTAATTTATAAAAGTAGAGTAAATACTACAAAAGATATAATAAGCCCATCTAGCCATCTATTTACATTTATCTCAAAATGACATGCCAAAATGAATATGCATCCAAAAATAATAACTGCATACCAATGGGATGGTTCATACAAAGTACTATAAGATGGCTTTATCTTCAAATGGCGCACGCTACGATCCAAAAGTTATTCAAAATCTTTACTTGCTACCTGATAAGAGAAATCATTTGAAATTATATAAGCTAATACGCTCAGTGAGCTGAGAATTTGAAAATAACTATGCTTTCTCAGTTATACAAATATACTGAAATAACATGATCAAATCATTTAACAATCAATGGTAATAATTGAGAAAAGCAATTTGAAACATTATAACTGGAAAATGAGCTTAAATAAATATCACATCGTTTTCAGAGATCAAATCTGTAATATCAAAACTCAACAACACCAAATGAAATTCAATAAAACTAACTGAAATGTGGTCATGCGCACTTAGTATCCCACTTCCAAACCCGTGTCTACGGCCCCCTCCGTGAATGGTAGCCCCAAACACGGGCCAACGACCCCTCTGTGAATGGTGACTTATAGCACGGGCCAAAGGCACCCTCAGAGAATGGAGTGTTTCGCAATAAATCAAATAACTGGGTATTGGATGGCAATATTCCAAAATATATCACAATTCTCACTTTTGTTTCTAATATTGCATCTCAAAATTTCATGAATCATTTCAACATCTTTTAAACTCAAGCTCGTATAAGCAGTTCATGGAAATCACATAGTTTAAGCAAATGTTCTCATCAAAATCACATAACATAGTAGCATAAATAATTTTTCATTTGCTTAAGAGTAAAAAGCGTTTCCACTCACAAGGCTATTAGCGTAAGCGATCTAGCTTGACTTATAGGTAGCTCCTACCTCTTCATTACTTCTTTAAATCAAATCTTCCATCTACAAGCTGCTGAATTTGAGGACAAGGTTGCTGAATTCTTCCCGTTTCTGAATTTCTTCCAATTCTTTGTTGTTTTTGTCTCTTTCCAGCTGCACGTCTTCTCTTTCTTCTTCTCGTATTCTTCTTCTCCTTGTTGCTTCTCTTTTATTTTTTTTTTTCTGCAGATTTTGTCTTCTCTCCACTGGTTTCACTTGCTTCCTTGCACGTCCACTCTATCTTCTATTTTTCAGAGAGTTAATGGATTCAAAATGTGAACAATTTATCTTAAAAATGGGTCCCTTTTTCCTTAATCTTGAAGACTTTGCACACTTGACCTTGACTTACTTATCTTCTTATTGCCGATTTCTTTTTCTTTTTTCTTTTTTTTTATTTTACTTTTTACTTCATTTAAATTCCTTTAGTTATTAGTAGTTAAATCTATACTCTAAACTAATATCTAACTTAAACTCTAACTAACTATTTAAATTGTCTTGATTAATGTCGGCGAAAATAAGTAAGTCGATCGGGACGGCACACTCATACTCATTGATACTTTGGAGGGTTTTTCTACAGATGACAAAATGCTTGCAATATGGAGTCCAAAACGCTTATGTGGCTCCTAGTCAGCAGTGGCTCCCACCCATTTCAGCCAACACAAAAATTCCCCCTCAAAGAATGCCGGCCCACGCCAAAAATCAAAACCCCCTTTCACCTCCTCCACGATTCAGATTTCAAGATCCGCCCTCAACCCCCCCCCCCCACCCCCTCCGGCCAAAAAAAAATAATAATAATAATAATAATAATAATAATCAAAACCCAGCGTCGCCATCCCCTCCGCCGGTCGTTTTCCACCTACCTCTCCTCACCGCTGACCATCAGCCGCTCAAGAAACCGCCGTCGTCGGAGACCGGACAACCCCCAAATCAGATCACCATCTGCGAAACACCATCTCTCTCACTGTCGGACTTCGAAACACCCCAACTTAGCCGTAGCAGAATAGGTTGCAGATCACCATCTTCGACCACTGTTAGGCACATAATAGGCTGCAGGTTTGGTTGATTCTAATCACTTTAATTAAGTTTTTTTGTGCGTATTATTTCGTGATGAATTTCTGTATTTTTTTAAATATAATAATATTTCTTTGCTTGCATTCATTGTTTTGAAGAAGTACTGTTGTTTGTTAGGTTATACAAATGGATAACTGGTTGTGATATAATTAGTTCTTTGTTCACCACTAATTGGGCATATTAAGGTTGTTTCTTTTATAAGGGAAATAAAATGAGCGACAATTGATTATATGGAGAAGTTTGAAAGTACCAACAAACAACTATTTGTCTTGAGAAATCAGGGCCAACTTTAACAAATTAGGTTTGATAATGAATTTTTATGAAAAATCAGTTTCTTTTAAATAAAAATAAATGATAATAATCTTTACAAGTGAAGTTTCCATATTTCAAAAATCAGTTACAGAGCTAAACCGGGGGATATTAGTTATAGCTTTGGATTTTCAGAATCAGTTTGCACAAATAATGCTTGATAAAATGCTTAACTAAGTATTAGTTCATTGAGAGAGAAACAGAGTTCTACTCGTATGAAGTGGAGTTGGATAACATTGACCTGAAGTAGATAAAGGAAATTAATTCATGCTATCTTTGGTTCAACATTTGTTTAGCAGTCTAGAGAAGTTAGTAAAAATAGCACAACTTGATGCTGGCACCTTTGAAGCAGATTTGGAGACGGTGTTCTTTAAGATTGTGAATGCCATGAGGCCATCATCATCATCCATTATGTCATTTGTAAAATGTTATATTTTAGATATTATATTGGCCAAGTATCATTTAATTTGCATGACTTCATCTTACATCCTTCTATAGATATTTGCACTACATGTGTTGAAATCTTCAAATTTG
>CAVNYN010289342.1:9720-35387 GCA_963692815.1 Nyctanthes arbor-tristis | reverse complement strand
ACATCAAGAGGTTCGTTTGGACATATGATTCGCATATGTAATATTCTAGAAAGGCCCGAAAACTAGTGCCAAAAGTTAGGCTCCACGGCAATGAACCAGGAAACCGAATTCTCTAGGGGAAATCAAGGGGCGAGTAGTCATATTTAGGAGAGTAGAACGTACTCCATAATGAACCATTGCTTTAACAAGAATATGCGTTTGAAAGCTTGTTAAATGAGCTTTGAAAAAATGCAAAGTTCACATAGAACCGAGCTTGTTAAGGTCATCAAAAGTTTGTTTAAATTTGCACCCAGAAAGCATGAATGATGGAAAAACTGCCTATTCGAGTAGGCAATTCATACAACCTCTATATAAATCCAATTGAGGAGATCTTTAGTACTATACGAAGCCTGAAGGTAGCTCTTTGATCTGGTTTCAATAATTCTTTAATCCAGCCATGACACTACCTTCAAGTAAATGGGCAAAAAGTCATGCTCGAGATATGTAGAAGATTGTTTTGTCATCTAAACACACATGAAAGTTCAATCATGATTACGACCACCACTCGTTATCTTCTACTATTGCCACAACGCGCTGCATCTATTGAAGGATAGCGTCTACTTTGGAGGACGCGCAGACCATGGAAGCAACAGAGATAGATGGTCGGTTCTTTATTGGCCCCGTTCAAAGAAGGTAGATGGTTGTTGCCATAGAAAAAAATGGAATGGTGTAGATGAGTGTCGCCAGTTTAGGAATAGATTTGGGTGAAGAATGAAGGGTTGGGTGGCCGATGGATGGCTGGTAGAAGTGGCATGGTTGGAATGGGGATGGTGAAGATGTTGATTAAGTAGGATTGGTGATGGGGAGTGATGATTATAATATATGACTTGGTTTAAATAATTTTAAATATTAAAATGGATAATAATTATGGTAAAATAATTATTTGCTTAAATAATTAAAAAATGATCAAGGCATTTTTACAAATGAAGAGGGTTGATTTTTTAAATTAATTTCATATATGAGATCCCTGTCAAAAATTGGGGTTGATTATCTACTTTATCTTTTATAATTCCCTATTTTTTTCTTTGTTTCAATCACTCTGGGGCTAGTTATGACTGTCCACTAGTGGGGCTTAATGCGTGCTTTCTTTTAGCCCACTTGAGGTTTTGGAGTCGAATATTGGCCCATAGTCTGTAACCTTCTTCTTCTTCTTCTTCTTCTTCTTATTATTATTATTATTATTATTATTATTATTATTATTATTATTATTATTATTATTCAATAAAATTGCCACTATTTATAGTCTATTTGGTATCATTTATAATTGGATTGTATTATTATATATTTTGAAATTTGAATTTTTGTGACATGTGACTTAATTTGATTGGTTAAATTTTGTTGAAAAGTGAAAAGTTGTAATTTGATGTAATAAAATTATAATCCATTCATGTTATAACACGAACCAAACAGACCTTTAACAAATTATGAGTTGTGTAGGCAGTAAGTATAGGGAAAAAAAATCAGGTATTCCAAAAATAAACAAACCGACATGTAGGATATGAGACCTCATTTTAACAAAAAAGTATGCCCTTAAATCCATATGTTGGAGTATGGTATTCTATGAGTACCAGAATCTTGTTCTAATCATTAGAGGAAAGATAGGTTTGAGCTGGTTGGACGACGTTCTCTAGCATTGGACGACGTTCTCTAGCAATGGAGGTTTTGTTTTTGACTTGCAGTGTTGTATTTGAGTTGTTAATGAATAAAATAAATAAAAATTAGAAGTGCTAATATAAAATTATAGAACTGAAAAAGTTTTTCCCAAAAGGAAAAGAATTTGAACATAAAAATAACCATTTGAATAATCAAATGTCCAATACGAACTCATTACACAAAATCACGTATATATATATATCTGTACTATATAAAAAAAGTATACTATAGTCTAACATTTTTATTAACAAAAAAATTTGATAAAAGAGGACAAACAAAAATAATTTACAGAAGAAAAAATAAGAATATTCCAATAAACAATGGCATAGAGAGCTCCAAAAACAAATTACGACGTAGGTAATGGGCCCCACTCGTATCCCGCTCCTGTCTCGGAGCAGGAGTCAAACTCGGTTGGGATCCGCCATAGTTCGGGTTAGACCCGTACAGCTCCTGAATTCCCGCGACATCGTCGTTTGCAAGTTCTACTTTCCGGACACCCGAAGATATAGACGGGTACATAATAGCGTCCTCAACCGAACTATGACCCAACCCGAGTAGATGCCCGATTTCATGAACCGCAACCGACTCCAGATCCACCGCCGACATGGGCGACCCGTTGATAAAGTTACCATCAGTCACCCAGTTCTCATCGCCGTCCAAATGGAACCTCCCGACCGGCGGGGAAAACGCGTGTGCTAACGTCCCCAAAACGCCGTCAAATGGCTCGCCGTCACCGTGATCGCCCCTGAAGAATCCGATCTTCAGATCCGCTTGCGAGAACGACGCCGTCTCGGTGAAAGTTAACGGCGTCACTTCCGACCAACGCTCAAAAGCGCGAGAAAACAGCGCCTTAACGTCTTCCGGCAGCTGATTCTCCGGCAAGAAGGCGTAGGTTAACTTACTCGACGTCCAGCGGGGCCGACCAGGGAAAAACGAGTAGTGAGCAACTGTATGAATAGTAAAATTCGAACTGTACGATCTGGGTTGTTTACCGGAATTCATAGTAGAGCTTCCATTGACGATATCGGCGTTGCCGCATCTTGGTTTCACGATGTGGTTTAACGTCTTCTCGTCGAGTTCTCCGGTGGGCTCGAGATTGAAATTCAGCTGGTAAGTTTTGATGGCCGACTCGAGATAAGCATCAAAGTCATCATCATCCAAATTGGTATAAGATGAATTCAGATACCCAAAATACTGTAAATATTTCTTCAATTTCGTCAATCCGTCTACTTTTTTTTGTCCATGATGGCAACCCAAAAGCTGGTTAAAAGCGTCCCATACAGTTGTATTTGGTATTAATGAAGTGGGGATTGAAGAAATGTTGGGGAAAAAATGTGCAGAGGCTGGGGAAGCTGAAAAGAGTAGTAGAAAAACTATGGGAATGGAGAGGGAGAATTTCATATTGGAGTGTGGAAGAGATTAGAGAAACAAATTGAAATGAATGGAAGTAAAGTTAGGAATTTGGAGGTTTAAAGGGTTCCAAGATTTGAAGTGTCAGAAATTCTTATGGAAATTGGAAGGAAGGAAGAAGGGCGGGCGGCATTATTGGTTACCAAGCCCTCGTTCGCATTTGACTAATGTCGGGTTTTAGCGTGTGGGAGCTTGGTCAAGGAGGAGTCGCTTTCAACAATTCTAGAAAGTAAGGATTTTTATTTTTAAAATTTTCTAGCACGGGGCCGTTATCGACACCCGTAACATGGCGTGGTTGTACTTGTATATATGTGAAAAATTTTCTAGTGCTATGTATGGCACTATATGGAATATGTGATGTGCATTGAGGTGTATCACATGCACGCTATATATATCGTATGGTGTCATATTATATGACACATATAGTGTTAGAATATTACACGTATATATATGAATATACCATGATAGCTTTCACATAAATGTTAGAAAATTACCTTTTTCTATATAGTATATATATGTATACTTGTGTTTGTTATTTTGATGTCCAATGAATTGATAAGAGATCTTAGAAATTTTTTTTTTTTAATATTACAAAGGGGATGGTAGGGGTGGGGATTTGAACCCTTGATCAAAGGTGTACCAAAATAATTAGAATGTCACTAGGCTACACAAGTCTTGGCGAGATTTTAGAAAAGTTAAGTGTTAAATATGCTATTATAGAGGAAATGATAGCAAACATAAATTGACCAAAACAAGGTTCAAGTTGAGTACTAGAAGATCATAGCTTGTTTATTGATAACCGGAAAAAAAAAGAAAAAAAAATTGAAAAGAAACAGAGAAAAATGGGTTCAACTGGGGAAAGAAAATGAAAAAACACGAGAGTTTTTAAGGTCAAAAGTTTATTTTATTTAATTAAAGAATTATTCAAACTTGTAGAGTATAATTTTTGTACACAATCTCTCTTACACACTCATGTGGCCTCTATAATTAAAAGTGATGCGGAGTATGAAGAAATAACATCTTATCAGACGATTGTGTTCAAAGATTATGTACATATATGAGCAATTTTTAATTAAAACAAATATTTGGAATTTTAAACCCTAGATATTTCTTAAAACAATATTTTTTAAACCAATTTTTATGGACTTTGATTAGGATTTTATTTATTCTATTTGTATTAGGTAAAATTACATACATATGTCAAATTGTGATCTCGAAGAGTTGATTTTTTGCAACTATTTGGGGTCATTTTTAAACCTTTAAAGTTGGAAGAAAATATGCGTTCTGACTTGTGAAAGAAGTCTTCCAAGTTAAATGTTTGCTAGTCGGTCAAGTTTGAGCGTTGAAATGTCCCTTAGGTACGGTACAAAATCTCAGCCGTACAAGTTGATGAATTTACCTGTTTTTAAGGTTGTCAATAAATATATGAAAAATTTTATTTTGCGCATGCATATTCTTATACATGAAAGTAATATGTGACACACTATAGGTTACAAGTATGAGATTCTTGTAACTTAGATATTTGACACATATACACATATGTATAATAACATGCATGTGTGTAGGTAAAATAAAATTACTGATATATATATATATATATATTTGCAAAACTTTGATCATTATTCTGATAATAAAAGTTCAATAATTAGAGCTCTTCAAAATAGCAATGACAGAATAGTTAAAAATAAAATCGATTAGATCAACTTTCGATTTGTATTGTTCATCGTATTCACTAACCGATTAATCTATATCTTATATTCTTATTAGAGATCTAATGATTTCAAGTTCAATTGTCGATGGGAGAAGTTACAATCAGTGACGGTCTTGTTGTCACTAGGGCCCTAGACGAAATTTGAAAAATGGACCATTATAACGAGTAACAACCGGGGTACTGCCCCCGAAATTTTTTTTGTTTTTTTTTAATACTATCAACCCCACATCCCCACTAGGCGTGTACCAACAGCTATCGGAATGGTGGTTTCAAGCTTTCAACTGGGGGAGCTTCGTTTAATATTGCCTCAGGCTCCACCCTACAATATTCGCTGTTCAGTTTTATTTTGAATCCCATATCGGTAATTTAATTTGACGACTCTCTATTTGCAATTTATAAAAATGTTGGACTTACGGTAATGTACGTAAAGAAAATTGGGCCTTTAGAGTTTCTTTGTAGACGGTAAGATAGGCTTTAAAGCTAATAGTCATTAAAATTTTGGGCTTCTTAAATTACTTGAAATGGGTTGTTTTACATATTAAATTTGAAGGTATAACAAATAAAATTAAACCCCTTCGTTGACCTCACAGTAGGACCGGCCATGAGTTACATCAGCAATTATTTTTGACGATAATTAGGTAACTAACTTTGTCTAGGTTGTGTTGAATATTTCTTCCAATACTGAAAAGCGTAATTGTATGCGTAAACCATTACATTATGTGGCATACTATGCTCGACTTCTTTTATTTTTTGTCTTTTGAAAAGTCCAGTAGGTTACGTGCTTTGCATGTGATATTGCATTCAAATATTAAAATACTTTTGAGAAAAAGAAAAAAAGAAAAAAAAAAGAGGGAAAAAAAGAATTAAATGATTTTTCAAGTGTAGCTATTCTTCTCAAAATAAAAATCAAAAGAAAAATGGTGAGGCCCAATTTTTTATATGAATTTTTTTAAGGTAAAATTTAACGAATAAAAACAGAATTGCTCTCACAGATAAATTATTAAATAACTGTGTTCGTGGTTTTAGAGTCTTTGATTGTTGAAAATAAAACTTTTAAGACCACTCAAAAGATACTCAGATAAGAAAAATAGAAATAAGAATAATACTATGTAGCACTAGTTATGCTAAGTATAACTAGATAGTATTAAATTATGATAAGTGGAGCTAAATATATGCATATGTGACTTACTTAATTTAATTTATCATTCAACCAGCGTAGCACTCGTACAATGCACGGGAAGAACAATGTTAAAAAATATAACAATATGAATTTTCAAAAATCAATGAGAAACATTTGTATACTAGTTGAAAATATAAAAGATGAATAACGTAAAAAAACTTATAATAATAGGAATTTTAAAAATAAATGGTAAACATTTGTATATTAGTTGAAAATATAAAATATGAATGTACATCAACAGAAATAATTAAGCCAACAAATTCATTAATAGAATTTTTTTTCTACATTCAGTGGGATCAATCAACTTGCATGGAATGAGTATAGACCCTCATTTTTTAAACATAGCACCTCATCTTTAATGTTGCATTAGTCAAACCCTATACTTGAACTATAATTTGACTCTCTGCATTCTAAATATCTTTGAAATTTTAGAAGTTTCCATCTTACGTGATTTTGAAATTCAAACTTATGTAAAAAGGAACTTAGTATGAAAGAAGAATAAATACTTATAAGAAATTCATTAGAGATAGATTTTTTGATAAACAAATCTAAATGTAGAAAACTTCTTAAGTTTCTAATTTTCAACTCACTATGCTAAAACATTAAAAAATTTTAAGAAAAATAATTAACCCAGTAAGCTTTGCGTGTTTCCAATAAGAATGATGTTAAAATCTTTATAGAAAAGTTATTGACATTTAAGTAAAGATCATTGAGGCAAATCAAGTTCGCGATAGCTTTCGAAAGTTATAGTGTAAGTACAAACGTTCCAAGTGTTTAACTCTACCAACCGCTGTTGACGACATTTCGGTGAGCCCTTTTCTTTGTAAAGAAATATAAGCCCCCTAACTTTCTCATTATTTGCATTTTTCGCAAACTTACAGCATGTTTGATTGTATTTGTTTTTCTTGAAAAATATAAAACTCACAGAAAAATTCAATTTTTATGAGTTTCTTTAGGAAATGGGAAGGAAAACATGAGAAAATAAGCAAAACATAACGTCGTCAGTTAACTTACAGCACCAAACAAAGGTAGGAAATCAAGTAGAAACTATACTTGATCTAGATTAATATAATATAATATAATATAGATATAAATTTTAAGTTAATGAGAGATTTGAAGTTGAAATTGTCAAGTTTAAATGGTTAATATTAAATTAAACAATAGGATGAAATGTCAAAGTTAAATTACGCAAATTTACCATTTCAAAATAGAAAAGAATAAAAATAATAAAAAAAAATACGACATCAGCCATGGCGTCAGCGATTTGGACAGAAAAACATATTTAGACTACTCTTGATTTAGATATATATAGATATAGTTATACATAATATAATATAGATATGGATTTTAAGTTAATGAGAGATTTGATGTTGAAATTGTTAAGTTTGAATGTTTAATATTAAATTAAACAATAGGATAAAATGTTAAGGTTAAATGCGCAAATTAGCCATTTCAAAATAGAAAAGAATAAAATAAAAAGATAAAATATGACATCAGGCATGACGTCAGCAATTTAGGCGGGAAAACCTGTTTAGACTACTCTTAATTTAGATAGATATAGACTAAATGCAGAAAACTTCTTAAGTTTCTAATTTCCAACTCATTATGCTAAAATATTAAAAAATTTTAAGAAAAAAAAAATTAACTCAGTAAGCTTTGCGTGTTTCCAATGAGAATGATGTCAAAATCTTTATAGAAAAGTTATTGACATTTAAGTAAAGATCATTGAGGCAAATTAAGTTCACAATAGCCTTTGAAAGTTATAGTACAAGTACAAACGTGCCAAGTGTTTAACTCTACCAACCGCCACTAACGACATTTCCGTGAGCCATTTTCCTTGTAAAGAAATATAAGCCTCATAACCTTTCTCATTATATGCATTTTTCACAAATTTACAGCGTGTTTGATTGTATTTATTTTTCTTGAAAAATATACAACTCATAGAAAAAAATTCAATTTTTATTAGTTTCTTTAGGAAATGGGAAGGAAAACATGGGAAAATAAGCAAAACATGACGTCTCAGTTAACTTACATTACCAAACAAATGTGGGAAATCAAGTAGAAACTATATTTGATCTAGATTAATATAATATAGATTTTAAGTTAATGAGAAATTTGAAGTTGAAATTGTCAAGTTTAAATGGTTAATATTAAATTAAACAATAGGATGAAATGTCAAGGTTAAATTACTCAAATTTGCCATTTCAAAATAAAAAAGAATAAAATAATAAAAAATAAAATATGACATCAGCCATGGCGTCAGCGATTTGAATGGGAAAACATATTTAGACTACTCTTGATTTAGATAGATATAGATATATATATACATAATATAATATAGATATAGATTTTTAAGTTAATGAGAGATTTGATGTTGAAATTGTCAAGTTTGAATAGTTAATATTAAATTAAACAATAGGATGAAATGTTAAGGTTAAATTGCGCAAATTAGCCATTTTAAAATAGAAAAAATAAAATATGACATCAGCCATGACGTCAGCGATTTGGGCGGAAAAACCTATTTAGACTACTCTTGATTTAGATAGATATATATATATATATATAGATGTCATGTGGAATGATACTTAGATCCAAATGATACTATATAGCATTATCCGAAAAATAAGATTCTGTAAAAGAGATAGCTCAACCCTACTCGTAAATCAAGATGTACCAAATAAGCAAAAGAATGAGTTGAAAATGAAAAAGAAATATATATATATATATATATTCATCCTCACAACTTTGTCGCCAAAACCTTTGTAGTCTAGTAGCATCAGAGCTGGTTGTTTACACCTTAGTTAAGAATTCAATTCTCATTCCCCACAATCCCTTTGTAATATTTATTTAAAAAAAAAAAAACACCTCACAACTTTGTCCACCGACCATTGTATCTTAGCGTGTCAACTGCCAATTACACTAAAATATTTAATGAATACAAATAAATAATTGCCTCTTATTGATGGGTGATAATCATCGGACTAGTAGAGTGCACACGTCCACATTAGTGGTTGACGTCTTAAGTCACTAAATAGTTGGCGCTTAAATGGGATTCTTTATCATCATTTAACGGTACAACTGTAGAATTTGATCTCTAGTAGAGTTGAATGGTATTCATTAAAGATAGAACTATAAATTTTCTTTACGGCGGGTTAGCTAAAATTACATCTGAATAACTCCAAATTAAGTATGAGTAATAATACAATTATAAACAAAAATAGTATAACCAACACTAGATCATGTATGGATATAACAACTTAATAATATCAAAAAGCACAAAATAGACTACCAAAAGGTGTGATACAAATATTTTTATAAGCTACTTCAGTTGCATCCTTCTACTCCAATACAATAAAATATTTATAATTAATTACATTTGTACCAGTACATAAAAGCAATATCTTTCTGAATAAATGATCATTAAATTTGATGAAATTTCATTCTCCATTTTGCCGCCAATCAAGATCTTGATGAGTTCCATTGCTAAAATAGCTTGCTCTGTTATTGCTATAGACACTGAAATTAACATCAACCCATCAATTAAGAAAACTAGTATGTGGTTTTGTAATAGCTGACTCAAAAATCATGTGTTCATATGAAGAAATATTATTCTTAGCACTTCCATATAAATTATTATGAAATTTTTCTTTGAGTAACAAATGAATTTTTTTTTAAGTACAATTACAGTGTGCGTATGACACTATAAGTGCATATAGATACATATCTTTCTGAAAGATAGCGCACAGAAATCAACAATACAAACCGCTATATAGAGGACTACAAGAAATCAGGAGACTACAAACTACATATAAAATGTAGACAAACTCCCACATGTGGGAATCGAACCAGCGGCCTCTGCGTCCCAAGGCCTCAACCTTAACCTCTTTAACCAAATAAGATAAGACCTCATTGGTAATAACAAATGAAGTTGAAATAGGATAAATGTGCAAAGAATCGCTAGAAAATATATATGATGAGAATTTCACATTACACGTTGATGGGGAGTGGGAACCAAAATCTTTGTATAGCATTGTTATAGAAAAATATTGATTATAATAAAAAATTCTAATGAGTTCAACTAAAAAATTTTGTAATCCAATATCTATAAAGAAATGGGAGAAACCTTAAAATGAGATTTACAATTCTCAAAGTAGAAAAGAAACGTCAAGTGCCGCAGACACTAATGTATATTAATAGCTAGTGTGAGCACATCATTACCCATATAAATCACTTATTTATGCCATACTATCCATCTATGTCGTTATATTGTTTAATCAAAATCAATATTTCATACCCTTTATATTCATTTAAATATTTAAAAGCGAAAAAAAATATGAAAATAACTATTGGTTCTTTATAAAGACCACAATGAGCCATACCATTTATTTAGACTAATAAGAATCAAAGTTGCTCTCTCTTATTGATGGGAGTTAGTTTTCAGGCTTGAAGAACCGGCCACTTATTACAACAATGGGCCAACGGTTGTCTCTAAAGCCGAACTACATTTAAAAGGATTACAAACGATTAATGTAAATTCAAATAAGAATATTTATCTAAATTCTATTAATTTAAAGATGCTAAATAAGCATTCTTCAAAAAAAAAAAAAAAAAAAGATGCTAAATAAGCAGAGCAAAATGACAATAACCAAAAATATTTGAATCCAAATCACATGCATCAAATTCATGATCGAAATAAAAATTTTCTTCCAAATTTAACGTTCTTTTTTTCAAATTGAACACAAAACTCTAACTCAAAGAATTATGTAATCAAAATGCATAAAACTCATAAAGGGAGAGGGGAGTTTAGTTGGCACAACTTGATTGAGCAATTTAACACTATTTACTGAAATTATATATGGCGTGCACATAAATCATGCATTTCCATGAAGAATCAAATGAATGTTTCCTTCAAAATTCACGCAAATCCATATGTATTATTTTAAAATCTAATAAAACTTATAAATAAATGTTATAAAAATAACATCAAACACAATCAGTTTGTTAATTATCAATTGATTACATAAATAAGACGATAAAGAACTATGAATTAATTAAATAAATATAATAAAAGGCTAATTAATTTTAAAAGTCTAAGGTTATTTTTGATAATAGAAAACCAAAGTTAGCGTAAAATGGAGAAGTGATTGTTTTACACTCATTCCTTTTTTTATATGTTAGTGATAATGACGAAACTTCTTTGTACAAATCAACTTTGGTGCAAGGGATGGCAATGGATCGGATCGGGGCTCATCGACACCGATCCATATTGCTCCACGAAAGATTTACAAAGCCATGATATACTTCACGATCCACGACTTGTGAATCGGAGAGGATCAATCAGATAACAGATTGATCCGGATCAAGATTGCGATCCACCAACTGATCTACAAAACTTTTTTGTCAAACACCATACATTACATTACTTTAATCTAATAACTTAGTTTTCACATCATACATTACATTACATTACAATCTATTTAACAGTAAAATGAAATTAAATCGATATTAAGTATCAACTGTCAACCAACTCAAATCATAGTTTAATAGTTAGAAAGAAAAATTCAGACACCCATAGGCCACAACTCATAGCATAACCGAAAGTAACCTCAACAGTTAACAGTCAACATGGCAAGTTGGCAACATCCAATAAAAACTCATCATTTAACTAGATAGATGATTTAATGACATTATAAACTGTTTGATGTTAACATTTTAAACAGTCTTTCTGACTTTTTTTTTTTTTTGAAAGTAAATTCCTGAAAGTAGACATTAGTGCCGTAAGAAACTTGCACAATATAAATTACACAAGTAGAGAGAATTTTGTAAGTATTAAAATTATCTTAGGATGATGGTTCTAATCACACATATACTGTAAATCCAATCGTTAATATAAGCACAAAATGCCTGCCATTGTACAAAACCTTAGGTAGGGACACTAAGCTGGTTTGATGTTAACATCATAAGCACAATGAAATAATGTTGCAAACTTTATGTCAATTGATACATTGGCTGCCGGTGCTGCGTAAGGACGGTGACTGCGAAAAGGCGAGCGATGAAGCGAGCGTTCCATTGGTCGACGTTGGTGATTGAGGCGGCTGGAGGCGGTGAGAGACGGTGAGCCAAAGGCCATGTGCAGGGCTGGTCCTGTGAATTATTAGGCCTTAGATGACATTTGAAAAATTGGCCCTCGACGTTGCGATAAAGAATTACCTTTTATCGCGAAAAACATATAAAGTGAATATCTAAACAATATATATGTGTTATCATCAAAATGCATTACAATGTGTGAACAAGTTATCTAAATATAGCACGTCTTGCATTTTTAAACGCAAAAACACTAATCAAATGTTCACAATCCAATCTTTTAACCATTTCTTTTTCAATAGACAATGTTGCCAAACTATTTAATCTTTCTTGTACCATGTTTGACTGGAGATAAGTCATGATATATAATTCTTTTTCATTCAATTGCGCTTTAAGCATTAAACAAAAGCATCCAATCAAAAAAGCAATTCAGCAAAAGCATCCAAACCTCTCAATTCATACCAGTTACACAAAACTAAAAAGCATATAAATTTTCTATCGTAAAAATTTCAGTTTCAATTCAATGCATCAAATGATCCAAATACATTAAACAAAATCATCCAATGCTCAACATCCAATTCTCAGAAACTATTAAACAAAAAAAAAACTAAACAAAGCATCTAATCCTCTCAATTAATACCAATTAAACAAAACTAAAAAGCATCCAAATTTCCAATCTATACTTTATAGACTATAGCAACTATTAATAAATACTAATCATAGTCTACATGAGAAAATAAATTAAATAAAACTGAAAATTACCATTTACACAAAGCAACAATTTAGATATCTCATATTTTGTAACGAAAAAAATTAAAAGGTACTAAGAAATTTGATTTCAAACTTCAAGATTTCAACCTAATTCCCTAACCTAAGCATTCTATTAAGCAATTGTCAAATACCAAATTACCAATTCGGATTTAAGAATTTAAGATTTAGCCATTTCGGAATAAAGAGAATGTATAAGGAATTTAGGATTTAGCCATTTACGGTTAGGACTTAGAACTTACAGCTTGAATGCTAGATCACGGTGCCTGCTGGGCAGCTAGTCGGACGGACGAAAGGTTGACGGATGGATGAGTATGCCGCAAAGGGCATCGGACGGCCAGACCAGCGCACTGACGAGCAGTAACGTCACACCCGGCAACTCCTCTGTTCTTCAGCTCAGCCTCACTATCGTCCAGGCGTTCCTCTGTTCTTCCTAGTGTTTGTTCTTCTGTTCTTTTAATTTGGGTCCTTTTGTTTTTTATGTATTGTCTTTTTTTTTTAAATTAAATTTGGGTTTGGATTTTTGGGCCCCTAACTTATTTGTTTTAGGCCCTTGGCTTATTTGTTTTGGCCCTGAATTAAGAAAACAAAAAAGGTCTATTCTAGTTTTGGGCTACTTATAACAAAGCGCTTCTAGTTTTGAACTTGAATTAGGCCCTATAATTCTTAAGCCCGAGACGACCGCCTCGCGGGCCTCATTATTGGGCTGGCCCTGGCCATGCGTGAGGGACGAAGAGGGAACAAAATTGGGTGGGTCCTAAGACTGGGTGTCTGGATGTTGTTGAATGTTGGCTGAAATCTGAAGTTAAATTGTTTTTTTTTTAAATAACCGGATCAGATCGGATCGACCCTGATCCGATCCAATCCGCAAACCTTTGGTGGATCGCAAAATCAACCATGATTTGCTATACCGATTCACGGATCAGGAATTTTTTCTCAAACAAATCGGGTATCCGTTGGGTTATAGAGCGGATCAGATTTTTCTGCCAACTTAGGAAGAAAATCTACTTCCAAAAACTATGGTTTCGGAATTACATCCCACATTTAGTTATCCAATTATCCCTAATGAGTATAATTTTGTACTTACTTTGAACCATTAAAATTAGACTTCAATAATTTGTTTTCGTCAACTTTCTACTTAATTTTATTTGTTTTTGCTTTGTTTATTATTAGAATTGGACCAGATTACATACAATTGAGAGGAAAAGAAGGAAAATGGATAGTTCTACCAACTTTTGGAAATTATGACGGAAACGAGTTCATGTCAAAGACTTGAAGGACTATTATAGGAAATCTCTAGAAGTTGGAAACTAAGAGCATCCACATTGATAGTGTTAAAGTAAGTTGTTAGTGAAGTTATTAGTTAAGAATTCAAAAAAAAACCTACATTGATGATGTTAAAATAGTTACTAAAAGTATTTAATTTAATAAGTTGTTAATTTTATTGTTAAAATTAACAATAAACTTAACACTTTATGTGATATTATTTCTTTTTTCTAATTAAATTGGGATTGACCTATTATTTAACTATTGAATTGATAATTAAATTTAACACTCTTATTTATAATCACCAATGTGGCACAAATTAATAGCTAAATTTAACTTGTTTAGGTGTTATTTAATAATAATTAAAAACTCTACTTTTTATTTATATTGATAGTCAAATATAACAATATCAATATAGATACTCTAATGTATTTGAAAAGTGAAAATAATATTAAGAAAAGAAAGGGAAGTTCGCGCGGGCTTTTGATGGAGGAAAATTTGAGGCCCACAAGAGAGTTTTGGCATTGAATAGCCGTCCAAGGAGCCGTGGTAGAGGAAATATTTCGGGACATGCCACCGGAAAAAGGGAGGGGCAAAAAAAGAAGTTGATTTCTTTTGTGAATCCCTCGTCACCATGGCAGTTTCTACTCCGTAAGGAGAGAGGCAAGCTCTCCTTAGAAAATTTCGTCACCATGGTGTTGGATTTCTATTTTTATAATTGTTTTTTTTAGACATGTTGGGCTAATTGACTTGTGTTTAGATTAACGATGAAAACCTATTTTTTTTTTTTAAATTAGTTTGAAGTACTCCTTTTTTATATGTTTTATATTTATTTTTAGGATGGATTGTTTATTATACTCTTATTCAATTTTAATTCTGGATCACCACTAATTCATGTTTTGTAATTCATGTTGTTTTCAAGAGATTCATTATGAACATAGTACATAGTAACGAACAACATAACATTCAATAATAGACAAAGATATTATATTATACTCTACATAATCATGAAAAATAATCACTACAAATTAATGCATATCGTTTATTCTTAGGTTAATTAAAGATAGTTATTTTCACATATATGTATAGGTTAATTAAAGATAGTTATTCTCACTACAAATCATAAGAATATGGTAGTGGATTCGAGAATTCTAGTACTTTTGTGATTTTATGAGAAACTCTAAGGAGACATGAGAAAGTGACGTAAATAAATGACATGATTATGTGGTAAAATTTTATTAGGTGTTGATCATATTGATATTTTTTAATCATCCAATGAAATTTTACCACATCTACAATGTCGCCTATTCATGTCATAATTTCATGTAGCCCTAAAATTTTTGTGATTTTATTATTTTTAGTGTTTGAAAATAATTTTAGTTCTATATATTCTTAGATAGCTTGTATTTTCTTAAAAATTATTTTATACCAGCTCTAAATTAAAGATATAGATAATATTGAGATTAAGATTGATTGATTAATTAATTAATTAATTTTAACATGAAAATCGCAACCCAAAAAATTGAAGGCATATAGATTTGAAATAATTGAATCAATTATGGAGCTGAGATTTATGTAGAAATGAATATGAAATTTATTATTGGAATAAGAAGATGATTCTAAAAATATTAGTATTGATTAAATATATTTAATATAACTAATAAAATAAAATAAAATCTATATTTATTTTGAAATCAGACGACCAAGATCTTCAAGGGAATTAAATAGTCCAGATGCTTGTTTTAGCAAGTGAAAAAGAGTGGAAAAACCAAAAAAGGTAACGACTCTAGTATTATTAATAATATAGATATAATAAATATAGAATAGATATATTATATGACATATGATATGATTAGAATGTACTCGGTTTTTGCCTCTTTAAATTAAAATGGATTTGGCTTTACCAAATTTGATCCACCAAGTAACAACTAAATTGAATGTTAATCCTCTAAGTGGTTGGACCCAAATTGGAGGAGTTAGGCCACAACAGTTCAGTCCTAGCCCTAAAGCATTTGAATTTTAATTTATCTCGTTCGGGTCTATTGTCATCATTGCCCCAAATTTATTAATATCAACAAAACCAAACAATGTGACTATGTGAGATAACGACCTATCTTCCAGGATCACTTTCATTGTAGATTATCTCATTATTAGGTGACTCAATGGTGCATTAATTCTGACAAGTATCAGCATTTTAATCTTGGAGGGTGATTTTGAACTTGAACTAGGAGTGTCATCTAAGGAAACAACAAGAATTCATAAAAAAAAAAAAAAGGAGTTTCCCGGTTTAGATGGTTCAAATTTAATCACAATTATACGGTTAAATTCTTCTTATCATCCCAAAGGGTGTCAAATATCTAGACTAGTTAAAATCCTTTTATTGTTGTGGAATCAGTTCATCAACTGGAAGCACTGGATGGGATTAGCTGGAAAAAAGCTAAAGTTACCAAGGTATCGCTCTCTTCTGATGACTCTCAAACGGCGGTTTCTGCCCTGCAGAACTGCCGAACACCATGATTTGTTTATGTTGGAACGTGCGGGGTGTGGGGAACCCCGTCGCGTTCGATGCTTTGCGAAGGATACTTCGCTATTATTCCCCAAATCTTGTTTTTCTTTCAGAAACTAGTCTTTTTTGTTCTGCTGCTTTGAACTTTAAATTTCGCATTGGTTTTCATAATAGCTTCCATGTTGATTGTGTTGGCCGAAGTAGTGGTTTGCTTCTTCTGTGGAATGAGGATACTACTGTTGATATCCAACCCTTTTCGCCTGGACATATTGATGCTTTTATTTCTTCAGGCAATGGCACAAGATGGAGATTTACGGTTTTCTATGGCAACCCTAGACATGATCTTCGTCACTTTTCATGGGATTTACTTCGTAAACTCTACTCATTCTGTGATCTCCCATGGATCTGCGGGGACAATTTTAATGAGATCCTGGATTGGTCGGAAAAAGAGGGGGTTCTTGAAGTAGGGAAAGTCAAATGAAGGATTTTCGTGATGTCTTAATGGACTGTTCTTTGATTGACTTGGCCTACTCTGGACCGGACTTCACTTGGA
Organism: Nyctanthes arbor-tristis; assembly: GCA_963692815.1. NCBI lineage: Eukaryota > Viridiplantae > Streptophyta > Magnoliopsida > Lamiales > Oleaceae > Nyctanthes > Nyctanthes arbor-tristis. Next base: position 18,217 of record CAVNYN010289342.1, on the reverse strand, counting down.
ATAACAAAAGACAAGGAACTCACTTTATCCAAGAACGCCTTGATCACTTTTTGATGAACAGCAGTGGTAGAGAACTCTTCCCACTTGCACAAGTATAGCACTTGAGCTACCTTGGATCTGACCACAGGCCCATTCTCCTCCATTCAAATGACCAGTGTCAATTTCATTACAGGCCCCATAAGCAAAGATCATTTCGCTTTGAACCTTTTTGGACTCGTGAGGAAGGATACACATCTGCTATCAAACACCATTTTGGAAAACAATCTCATTCATGGCGGACCGGTTAACACTCCCGAGGATCTCAGTTTCCAACTTGGTAAGTGCGGTGTTGAATTAAACAAATGGAGTCTAACAACCTTTGGCAACTGGCGCAAGGAGATTGAGATCCCTTGAATCTCAACTGGCATCCCTTATTAACCGAGAGGAGTATTATTGGAAGCAGAGATCACGCGCTGATTGGCTTCAACATGGGGATCGAAACACTAGAGACTTTCACTCTAAAGCCACAAACAGGAAATGTAAGAACAACATACAAATGCTCCGTGACACTAATGGCAACTGGCAAATTGATCCAGATGACATCAGCCATGTATTACAAGACTACTTTGCTGAAATTTTCACCAGCTCCAATCCCAGTATTGAAAGTCTTGATTTGGGAGTTCAAGGCATCTTTAAACAACTTACTGAGCATAACAAACACTGGCTAGATAAGGTATTTACCAGGGAGGAGATTGACACCGCAATCAAAGATACAGGATCTCATAAACCCCCCCCCCCCGGGGGCTCATGGGACCCTCAAATTATTCACAGGGTCTTTTGGCCAGTTGATCATGATCCTATTTTTTCTATCCCTATTGGAAATACTTTTGTACCTGACAAAATTATTTGGCACCATGAGCTACTCGGAAGATACACTGTTAAAAGTGGATATCGATGCCTTATGGGTCAGTCTAATCATGCCATTCCTGAGCATTCTTCACCATCAAAATGGTGGAATAAAATTTGGCAGGTGCAACTCCCTCCCAACATCAAAATCTTCTGGTAGCAATTATTCTTTGAAGCTGTCCCAACAAAAGCCAACCTTGCTCATCGTTCTATCATTTCTGATGTTACTTGTGATGTCTGTAGAAAAGAAGAAACCACTACCCAAGCTTTTTTTTGTTTTTTTTGCTCCTAGGTGTGGCATGAATCGGGCCTGTGGCACATCATCAAAAAAAAAAAAATCACACTTGGACATTTTCTAAAGACATTATCTAGGCTATCTCCACTGAATGTGATGGACAAGTTCTCTGCTCCATTATGACTTTGGCCTACTTATTGTGGAATGATAGGAACAAAGCAATGCATAGTCACAACCGTCAATCATCTTTAGCCTTGCTTCAGATTGCTCTCTCTTTGCAACATCACTCTTCGCTCATGACAGCAAATTTCAAGCGCCCCACTGCTGGAACAAACTGGGAGAAACCACATGCTCTTACCTTTAAACTAAATGTAGATGCCGCCATTAAAGAAGGGGTTAATTTCTTCACAGTGAGCTCTGTGATACGAAATGAAGAAGGTGTTGTCTTCTGGGTGGATGCACATAAACTTGAGGGATATCCCGAGGTTATGGTTGCAAAAGCTATTGCACTTAAAATGGGTCTAAAGGCGGCCCAAGATCATGGTTTCAAGATTGGCCTCGGCCGCTCGCCGAATCTGACTACCTTCAATTGGTTTTGTAGCCTCCATACTGACTTTGAGTTCCATCACAATGCCTTGCTTCTCCGCGAAATCTGCTCGCTATTGGAAAATAATGGTTGTGGCTCGTGCAAGCATGTCCCTCGTGAAAGGAACATGGTTGCCCACTCCATTGCTCACTTTGCTTTTATCAACTCTTGTACCTTCTCCTTTTGTGATTGTATGCCACTTTGGCTTGGAAATTTTGTATACTTAGAAATGAAATGAATGATATTACCCTTTAAAAAAAAAAAAATCCTTTTAGTGGTTATATTAAATATTTTACCAGGCTCTTTTCTTTTTTAAAATAAAAAATTCCGTTAGGAATTAAATTTTTTTAAAACATATAAGTACAAATTTACTATCACAACTATAGAATTATATCCGTACATACAATCAATAAACAACTAAATAAACGAACCAATATAAAGTTGGCCAAACTCACAATAACTCGTACGTTTAGTGAAAACCGAACTTGAGACAAGGTTTTGGTCATATTTTATTTATTATTATAATAATAAGATAATGTTCGCCTAGTTGTTTATACATTAATTAATTATCTGCGCTCACTGGCTGGTTAAAGTTCAAGATCTGCCAGCTGAGCTTGAGAATTTATTTAGTCACGTAAGTTTCTCGTTCTCAGTTTTATATTACGTATCCAAATAATTAAAAATTGTCAAGTCATGTATATTCCTACTATATATGAAGAGGTCATGATCATATACATAACTCCAATTCGAATTAAATGGCTGTAGTTGCAATCAAAAAGTGGAGCTTTGCATTTTCAATTTTAATATTAATAGCTGCATTTCTTCTCATGTATAACAACGAATTTGTCGGGGCTCAGTCGCGCATAAGTTGTACATCGAATGCCATCGGTTTCGCAGTTTCCGGTATTCTGGAAAATATTTGCTCGATGGGCTCAAGTCTTAATCAAACATGTTGCGCCGCAGAAAGGATGATAACGGACGTCGTATGCCAATGTGGTCCGAATAGCATCAAGAATGTGACGTCTCTGCTCTCTACTTTAACCACAGTTTGCAAACGTACTGCTCCCTGTTCAAGTAAATTCATTTCCTCCCTCTCATAACGTTTATTTCAACATGTTACTTCCTCCATCCTATTAAGATACGCATGTTCCTATTTTTACTAGAATTAAGAAAAGCTCAATTATTATATTTTGTTATTGGCAATTCTGTACATGTAAATATATATGTGGAAATAGGTTATTTTTTATCGGTTCATATCAATTGGTTGACAAAAATATAAGGTGCCAACATGTGATTAAGAGAACAAATTTGATATTATTAGAGTGTGCACGTATTGTATGTTATGTAATTCAATTAATGTTTTATCATTTTAACATAGTGATTCAATTTTGATCTTTTATAGTTATTCTTGTCTTCTTAATTTGTTAGTTCCAGGCATTCCACCCCCAGCAGCTCCATGAAGGAGTATTGATTTGTCAAGTACTGAGGCTATGCCGGATATATATGGTGATCCTCGATCTACTTTTATTATTATATTATTATTATATATATTGAACTCTCTCTCTCTCAAATAACTAATAGTCAACCGTAGTGCGGTTGCTTAGGGGTTTGACCAGAGGCTTTGAGATCTAGAGATCTCAGGTTTGATTTCTAGAGCTCTCAGGGTTGATTTCCCTGTGTATACGAGGTTTGATATACTTATTTTAAATATTTTTCTGCTTATTGTTATGTTGTGCTTCAATAGACCTTTTTTTCTACTTATTGTTGTAAATTTCTTGTTCTACTTATATGTATATGCAATTGTACTAATAAAGCGTCGATTTTAATTATACTTAGAAGGGGGAAAAGTCAATGGTTAAAAAAAGAATGTGTCTTTTTTACTTTAATAACTTGTGCACTGATTACCGACATTATTATGGTAAAACCATTATTATTATTTATTTATTTTAAACATTATTTATAGGTATCTTAACTTGAAAACCTAAATTTAAGATGCGCTTTTATATCACGTGAAGAAAGCTACACAACTTGGACGTATGAGCCTTACGATCTTAATTGACAATACTAATATATCTCTAGAACCAATTAACAAATGCATGATGAACTGGTTAAGTGCTACTTTAATTTATCCACCTCCATCTTTTTGTAGATTGTAGATGATGCAAAATAGCAATGATGCGAGTGAAAATTAATCTTATAAAGTATTCGAGATCTAGAGTCCATCAGATGGAGAAAACTTCAAGAAATTTTATTAATTGAAATAATGATGCGCAAAAAACCCTAAAAAGCATATAAATACTCTTACGTCCAAAGCCATGGGGGCAAAACCGTAAAACATTAAATAATAAACAAAGTATAATATTCAGTAAATAGAAAAGTAGAACATCTGAAGCCTATATAACTTCAAATGGCCGATATCCATCACGTTAAAGAAGGTGAGTTTTGTTTACCTCCTTCAAGATTCTAAGGTCGGGGTCCTAAAAGCCCATGATTAGTCTAGCAAAACTGAGATACCTGGTTCTAATAAAAAAATGAAAAAAGGAAAGAAGGTGAGTTTTGTTTAGCTCACCATCCCCAAATGGGACAATGAATGCCAAATCACCAAAGTGCGATTATGCCCTCTCGTTTCAATTTATCCTCCATTCATTTCACCATCTATCCTACATCGAGATATAGTGATTAGTCTATGCTGTATTACTATCATCCCCATTTTAGAATTTTAAGGGTCTGTTTGATTCGTATTATAATAGAAATGTATTATAATTCGATCACATCAAATCACAACTTTTAACTTTTCAACAAAATTTAACCAATCAAATTAAGCCACATATTACAAAAATTCAAATTTCAAAATATATTATAACACAATCCAATTATAAATAATACCAAACCGACCCTTAGTTATCATGGAGACTTTAAGTTGGATTTGAACGAATAATCGTTTGGTTAAGTTTATAAAGTGAATTTATAAAGAGAATTTATAAAGAGTGAAAATGAGTGGTGGAGATTTAATTAAAATTTAAAATGTGTAGTGATTATTGAGTAGTTGTCAAATCAATGATAGGTGAGTTTATTTCTCAACTGAAGTTTCAACTGAGAGAATTATTATTATTTTCAAAATTACTTACTATTACTAATGGATTTTTAAAGCAACTTTTCCGACAAAAAGGTCAAAATTCAATGACCTTGAATAAAATTAATCCAATTCGACAATTGGGATTCATTTTTTTCCCCCAACGTTTCCCAGATGAATCTAGAAACATCTTTAGGACTGGATATGGAGAAATCACCTTTTTTGTTTTTCAGCTTTTGTTCCAAAATTAGTTTAGTTCAATAAGCACTTAAATCGTTCCAAAATCGATGTTTTTTGTTTTTCAGCTTTTGCTCCAAAATCGATGGCATAAGCACTTAAAAAAGTCAAAAATTTAGTTTTCCTAGTTGGACAAAAATGCTTCTATAATTGTATGTTTAGTTCAATTTTTAATTTATCATCTTTGACTTCTCTAATAACAAAGATAATTAATACATTGAATTTTCAACAGAAAATAAATGTAAACTTGAAACCAACACGTGTAGTTCAAATTGTGTTTCAGTGCAAAGCTAACATGCTTATGTTTTTGGCCAGAGGTCTTGTATTTGAACCACACATCCCCTTCCCCAATTTCTTTTCCCCTTCCGCCTATATCCCCTTCTATTGAAATAAAATAAAATAAAAGAAAATAAAAGAAAAAGAAAAAGGAACCAACACGCACCTCTCTTATCTATACAAAGCTCACCTCTCTAGTACTTTGAGTTTGAATTTTCGAATCGACGTAAGGCTCACCTTTCTTAACTCATCATTGGCTCTATCTTATCTAGTACCAACTATAAGATTAACAAGCTATCCTTTATTTTGCTTTGTCATTCACTTCTTTTATCTCATTATTTACATGTTAATTAAAGTTCTTTCATTATAGAAAATTAAATCACGTAAAAAAGGGGGTTCTTTAGCAAATATATATATGTGCATATGTATTATTTGATCTTGGATATGGGAATTTGCTATTTTAGCTACTGATTATATTTCTCCAGTTTTTTTCCCAATTAATTGTGTAATGTGTTGTTAATTCTAAAGATTATTGTTCATTGGTAGCAACCAAAGTTAGATAGGTAAGACTAATACAATTATACACACTAACAAATTTCATTATCGATAACACAATTTCTAAAGAATCTGAATATACGATAAGTAACACGTGTAAACACTTTATTTCACAAATTACAAATTAGTGAATTTTTAAAAATTTTTTTTGGTTAAAAATATATATGAAGAATTGGAGATCTCTAATATTTGTATATGAAGATATACAAATTCACTTAAGAGTAAATTTCATATATGGTCATCAACCTTTGCACTTTATATCAATTGAGTCTTCATTATTTTCTTCAACATTGTGCGTCTTCAACTTTTCATAAATTCAAACATGATGTTCCTATGGACGGATTTTGTGCAGTAATGAAGTTAAATATCATAAAATGACCTTTATACCCTTACTTTTTAAATAAAAACAGTAAGAATTATAAAATAAAAAATAATAAAAAAATAATTTCTTCCCCACCCTCAATTTGGTCAGAAATCGCAATTATTCTAGCACCCAGCACGTTCCCATTTGGAAACGGACAACAAGAAAACGCCATGGAATACCTCAAATTGTTCCATCATTCAAAAAGGCAGCCTAGCAACGAAGCCTTGCAGAGAATTTGATCTTAGCATCACACTGAATGTTTGAATGAATTATCTTAATTTCATATGCCTTCTGAGTTTCAAAGTATTTTGCCACATTATTGGTACATTATGAGCCCACTGAACTTAGAGGTTTATAAAACTTAGATTTTGAATTTTGACAGAAGATTATAGAAGAAACAAGGATAATTTATTAGAATGTCATAGAAAGTGTATTTCGCGAGATATACAATTTTTTCTCTAGTTTATGGGGAAAAAAGCATGACTGTATTCGACGTGCCACAACAAATTTAAGTAGAGTTAAAATCTAGTAAAAAGCATGCTTTTGATGTTATATTGAAAAAGTGAATAATGACAAAGGTGTATTATTTTCCTATTATTATGGACCCAGAGGTATAACCTTTCTAGCTAGAAGCAGTATTGGCAAAGTAAGGTCATGTGGAACGATAACACTTGCAACTGCAACTTTAGGTGTAGCTACATCAATATTTCCATTAAAAATTTAATGTTCCACTCGAACAAACGAAGAAAAGATATGCACTTTATCAAAGTATTAATGTACGACGAATGGCAAATAGATTTTTAATACAAAGCTGGTAATTTTATGAGACGAACCACCAATAGCAAAGAGATTTTTAATAGAAACTGTAGATACAACTTTAAAGAATATATTTGCTAGACAATTCAGAACCATTAGTGGGGAAAGTCTTTGTATTTGGGGGAGATTTCCTCTAGTATCAGCAGTTCCATCATGAGCAACAAGACAACAGACAATTAACTTAAGTTTTGGTGAGATCATAATTTTGGGAGTAAATGAAAAAATTGCAATTGACTCAAAACATGAGGGGTGAGAATGATATTCAATAATTTAATTCGATGTGTCAAGAGAACAAAATCAGATCACCATAATAAAGGATGATTCCGTTTCACTGCCAATGGAAACAATAATAGCAGTGCTGTAATCTCGAGAGTTTAAATTGACCAATTCTGTTGGGAAGAAGTGTGAAAGAATCTCACCTCGGCTAGACATGGAAAAAGTAACGAGTTTATAACGAACTGAGTTATTCCATCTGACAGGTTAACCTTTCGGGATGGAAGTTTCTAACTGTGGTATCAGAGCCAGGTCCAGGCTTAATGACGTGGGTGCACGTGAGAGATCCCAGAGGTTGGCGAATGGAGGAGGTCACCCCTAAAGTTGAATCGTGATAGTTAGAAAAAATCCATAGGCGGATTACAGACAGGTTAATCTTTTGAGATAGAATTTTAGTTTCTAACAAATTCAATTTTTCTTGATTTGAACCAAAATACATCTTCATCCGAATATAGGGCTGTCTGTCCATGCGATTTTTCCAAGGAAGAACAAATATATATTTTGACTACTAGTTCAGTCATTTCCATCGAGACTTGAAACAGAAATCACACAAAATCAACAGAAGCCTAATTTTGGATTCTTGCATCCCTATAAATTCCGATCATGTTGAAATAGAAAATCCACCAAAAATATAAAATCTATAAAAAAATAACACATCAATAATGGTTGGGTTGAAGAAGATTATTCTGAGCATTTTCATTGGAGAGCTACTCGTCTGTTCCTTCTTTTTTGAGGCAACGTGTGCAGTATCTACCAGCGACGATGTACTTGTTTCAAGGCAATTACAAGAAAAAAAAAAAGAATCGATTATTCTTGTCTCAAACCAGGATCTGGACAACAGAAAGGAGTACATTATGAGCACCATGATCCACGAAAAGAATCAGCAAATCCGTACACTAGAGGCTGTTAGAAACAAAATTGAATGCAAAGATTACTTACAACAGAAACAATTAAAGATACGAAAAAATAAAACAGAACAGAATCACTGACTTGAATATAGTTTCTAACAAACTATAGCAAATCCAAAGCAATGAATTCAGATTCCATGGTTGAACGTGATATACACGTTTGTTTCTGTGACTTCCATGATACTGCAGCACTTCCAATAGTAAAAACATAACCACTGGTAGCTTTTTCAGTATCATTTGAGATCCAATTGGCATCAGTATATCCTTCTAAAACAGGAGGATATTTGGT
>CAVNYN010289341.1:0-19652 GCA_963692815.1 Nyctanthes arbor-tristis | reverse complement strand
GTTGGTTACAAAGTTCGGAGAGACCCCGATTTATTTATTTATTTATTTTTGAAACGAGCTATGGGGGTTGTGTTATTCCTATGGACATAATGAAGCCTCTGCATTTATTATATATGAATTAATTGGTAATCAAAGATTGATTTAGAGGTTCTGAAGTAACCATATGTTCATTTACTATAATGACAGCAAAATTTCTTAAGGTATAGATTAACAATTTTCTCCCTATAGGCCAAATTAGAAAATAATCTAAAGTTCTGGCCCCATAACCAAGCCCATGACTAGCTCCAATCACGTATATTTAATTTAAAGCTTAACCTAAACAATACTCCATCAGTATGTACAGGCATGGAGCTAGCACATATACACGTGAGGTGACCATTGCTCATCAAAACCTCCAACATAATGGTAGATACCGGACCAACGAATTATCATCCCACGATCCATCTATCTACATCTACACTATAGAAGTGACTATCTTCAAAAACATTTTTGAAACTTCATACCCTTGACAATATTTTTTTAATTCCTAAATTATCCCTTATTAATTTTACGTTATTATTATATTTTGCTTAAATAGTATTTTCATTATTATATTGTTACTTAATAACATAAACCACCCGAGTCCGATTCACCCACTCACTGTAGACAGGGTTACACCGCCTGCTTTTCACGTGACATACACATAGCCAACACACATGACGGCCATGTGTGTGCCACGTCCTGTTATGAGTGCGCTACGTCAGAAGAAGGTGGTGTAAACCTGCCCACAGTGAGTGAGTGAACAAAATTATATACCATCCAATCACCAATTCCCATCATACGACCCTTCTGCTACGTTTCCTTCTCTAATCTAAGGTTTCAAGGTATTTTGCAACAGATCTAGTAGAAGTTTTTTGGTTTAATTAGAAGAATAAGGGTTCAATCCCTTCTCTAAAAAATCAGTTGTGTAATACCACTTTTGGAAAAGTCAAGTCATCTTACCCCACCATGACTCTACCTCTCTCTCATCGTCTCCCTCCCTTCTCTCTCTCTCTATGACAATCCATCGCCACCACAAACCGCCACCACCATCGTAACGTCACTCGATCGTCACCGCCACCCCTCTACAATCTACGGTGTCGGATATCGATTTTCAGATCTTCAGATCGCGATTTCACAATCTGAAAATCACAGTATGAATTATGTTTCACAATCGACGGTTTCTGAGTTGGTTCCCGACGAGATTGTGTTTCAAATTAGGTTTTTTTCTTTAATTTTGTTTAATCTTTTGTTTTAGATTGAGTTGAATCTGATTGTGTTTCAATTCTGAAATACTAATTTGATTGTTCCAGTCGAGATTGTGTTGTTGTGTTGAAGTAGTGTTTCAATTGAGAATTAGTATTTGAAAATTACTATTGAATTAGTGTCTCAAATTTGATTGTTCCAGACGAGATTAGTGTTTCAATTAAAAACTCGCCAGATTAGTGTTTCAATGGAAAAAAAAAAAAAAAACTAATTTGATTCACATCAAAACAACTCTATTGTGTTGTTGTGATTCAATTGTTCTGGCGAGTTGTTGTGTTATTGTGATTCGGTGTTCCGTTGAGTTATTTTTGTTGAGAGTCGGTGTTTTGACGAGTTTTTTTTATTGTGACTCAGTGTTTTGGCGAGTTATTTTGGTGTGACTTGATGTTTTGGCGAGTTGTAATTGTTGTGTTATAATATTGTGATATCACAATGTAAAAACATCTAAAACACCTGATTTTTCCAAAAAAAGTTAATGTACCTTAATTTTGAAAATTGTATAAAAAAACATTTATATTTTTCAAGACATCCCAAGTTTTTTAGTACAAAAATTAAAAATATAGAACGAATTTGTTTACCTAATAAGCTAAGCATGTAAAAGAGTGTTACTTTAGGCCGTTCAAGCTTGTAATGGGCCGTAACAAGTGGCCCATTAATCTATCAAGGCTACTCCTGTACTCATAATTCTTACATCCCTATATTTTCGTTTGCCCTTAACAAAATGGTTAAAATATATTTAAAAGGATTATATCATAAAAACTCCCTTGGGAAAATATCTCCACACTACAATTTTACAAAATGATTAAAATATATTTAAAAGGATTATTTCATAAAAACTCCATTGGGAAAATACCTCCAAACTGTAATTTTTTTAAAATATATATACCACATTCCCATACGTTATATATTGAAGATTCTAAACTTTATTTTTTATGACATTATGCCCCTCCTAAAATTTTGTTACATTATTTTGTTCAATTGTTTAATGATTAAAACTTTTTGTTTTTAATGTTAAATTTCATTCAATAAATTGTATTAATATGTATGGTTTACAATCATAAGAAAGCAGATATTTTTATCTTTATAGCTCGTCTACTTATTTAAAATATTTAAAGTTTCTTTTAACAAATAAAATTTAATTAGGGAAATCATCATTGTGTATAATTATTGCATCATAAAATATTTTAAAGATTGGGGATCTATTGGTAAAAATTTGATGACTGGGGATGAAAGTACAAATGGATGCTAAGATTGAGAACGTTTGTTGTAGTTTACCTGCTGAAATAAATATAAACAAGGTTTCACGAATAGTACAAAATTTTACATTTATTTGCTCAAGTCATATATGAAAAATTCAAGAATTAAAATAGGATAATCAATAAAAATGTCATTTATTTATCAATAATTTTCACTACTAAAAAACACAGTTGTACCGACGGTCAAAATCAGTTGGTAATGGCCAAATTCCATTGGAAAAGTGAGTTACCGACGGAAAAAGATGGTCCGAAAAATCTGTCAGTAATAGTTGCTAATCATGTATTGGATAAACAAACGTAAAGACATGTTAGATAAACATGTCTCCATAAAATAATTACTTTTTATTTATTACAAAAGTATAATACCAACTTTTTATTTATTACAAAAGTATATTAACAAAGGAGCACTAAAAAAAGGGGCATAAAAACTAACTAGCTAGAAGCTAGTACATCTAAAAGACATGATCGATAGATTATGCTACCTATATACACAATTATTTTTACAGACTAAAAGCAAGACATTATTTTGTGAATTCCTTTTTTTTTTTTTAATTTGGTGGGGGAAGGATTTTGTGAATTCCTATACAAATACTAATGTGTTTGAATTTAAACATCGGTGATTAGCGGCACAAATCTAATTTGCATAGAATTTTTTTAAAGACAAATATATACTGAGAGTAATTTTTATTTTTCGGAGATGGCTATATAAAATGACTTGATTGGTTGAAGGCAAATTATAGAGGAAAGGGTAAATTAAATAGGGTAAATTTCACAAAAGGTCCCCAACCTTTGCAAAAAGTAATAATTTCATCCCTAATCTTTTTTAAAATTATGTATGTCCTCAACCTTTCAAAAATAAGCACAAAAAGTCTCTAGATACTATTTTTGTCAATTTTCATTATTCACTTTTTCTGTAAAGACCATTTTACCCTTTATTTTAATTTAACAAATAAAAACACAAATTTTAATTATTTATTTAATTACTCTGTCGTTATCTCTTTCACACACTTATATATATTTATCTATATATCGTTTTCTCGTCCACTTACTCAACATAAGTTATACATATATATTGATTAATATGTTATCTTTTCAATTCACTTACCTAACACAACCACCACCACCATTGGTGTTATAGTAACTTTAGGCGATAAACTATCTGAAATTTAAACCTAAATAAGCATTGATAATTAAAATGTCATTGATATTCAAGTCATAAAACTTAGAACGATTAAAAACGTATGAATTTTCCTTGCGAAAAGAATTGAAGGTTTAAATTATTGGTAAATTCAAAAAGGGAGGATTCATATTGTTTCCGCCTACAACTCTTCTCTTTCCAAATTTTTGCGTCTATATATTGCTAAAAATGGAAGATAAATCCCCTTTCATTATTGTTAAATGCAGTTTAAGTAGATGTCTTATCCTTTCCCACTCTCGAAAAAAAATATAGTGAAGGAAGAGTAACTAATAAGAGAAAACAACTTACTTTCTCATTCTTTTATTTTAAATCATTTAGATTTTTTAAAATGTTTTTAATTTCTTTTTACTTCATACAAAGGTAAAATGATAATTTTGTAAGCATATATAAATGTGAAAATGGATAGAAATTGCTAATAGGGACCTTTTGTGCTTATTTTTAAAAGGTTGGGACCTACATGCTTAAAAAAAGATTAGAGATGAAATTGTTACTTTTTGCAAAGGTTGGAGACCTTTTGTGAAATTTATCCTATTAAATATAATGACCATGTAATGGTACCCTTTTGGGATCATTAATTTTAAGCTAATTATTATACTCGTACGCAGCAATGGGCAGGCATTAATGCAATCACATGATTAATCTTACTGAAAGCTGCTTTTGAGGATTCTTCGGTGGGAAATAAATCAATAGTAATAACTATATAAGAACAGCCTACAACAATAAATTGCTGAGCAGCCTCAAACTCAAGGCGCCCTATCTATGCTGAAATGTTCAAAAGACCATCTTTTGAAACATGACATAAGAAGAATCAACATTGAGTCAAGGCCTAATTATAGGGTAGAAAAGTTAAAACTTCCCAAGTCAATTACTTGGAATTGAGCCTCTTTAGTTTTGGGATTTGGGTCATGAAAAATCACAAAGAAATTACCCTTCGGACAAATATGATGTCTAATTTAAGTTCTGCTATATTCATGAACTAAACAGATTTTTCCAACCATCACGATCCAATTTTAACTAAGGATACTAGAGTTGTTTGTGTTCCGTACAAATATTGGGAATATCTTAGGTATGATTAATTTCGGCCTTTCAATTGATTATCGTATATAGGGTTTCATGGGCAAAATGAAAATTCTTTTTTGACTATTAGATGGAGGCTTGATCAATTTTTATAAATGTGCCATTATTTTTATTTCATTTCTACCTTAGGTCATATTATACATATTATATATAAATATATGCGTATATATGGTTTACCAACTCATCTTAAATGCTAGCTAGCTTTCAAGTGTCACTAGTTCATCTCATCCAGAATTAAATTTTAAACCTATATATATGTACGACTTTAAATTTCTCATACTAAACAATAATATATGTAACACAATCTTGTACTCAGAAACAAAAGCACATTAAACTAATTTCAGATTATCAGATTAATTAATTTTTATAATTTTTACGAAGAGAAGAAGAATAAGAATTCTTGTATTGCATTGATATTTCACTATATAATAATTAATAAAGGACCCTTTATATATGGTTAAGACGAGAGTTCTAATTAATGAAATTAATTACAATCACAATCAACTATATATGAATAATTCCATCACTCTATATATGAATAATCTATGTGTGTTAACAATAATAATTCCATCACTCTATATATCAACTAGGTACTTGCCGCAGCTTAAGCAAAATAATATGAGTAATGATAAACATCCAGATTAGTTCACCAGTTCGTTCACCGGTTGTATATTAACAAAAAAGGTAAAAATGTCAGTTAAAGCAATTAAATAATTTGAATTTTATATATTTGAGGGTTAAAATTGTAAACTAGTGACCTAATTAGTAAACCAATGGGTATGTGTAGCATTACTCAAATAATATTGAGAAAAAGAAAAGGAAATGCAAGTTGAGTTTAAGCGTGATCTCCCCTCATCCCTAGGGCAACTAGATTCATTTTATTGACCAAAAAGCTTCAACTTTTTAATATTTTAAGCTACTTGTTGGCTTTTAATTTAATACACATAAAGGATCCAATCATCAACTATAATTAGCAGGCGATTGATAGGAAACTACTAATTCCTTAATTTCTTGGACACACACATCAAAACGTATATAATTTCATGCAATTTGAATAATTATATATATATTGAATATTTTCATTTTATTATTAATTATTATCTAATTAGTTTTTCATGCAGTTTGAATAATTAATTAATGAGATAGATTAGGCCACCATACATGCATGAATCTATATATATACACCACATACAATGTATGGTACAGATCATCATATTGTTGCATAAATATATTGTAAACAGTTTAATTGGCTTATTTACTAATTAATTAAGCTTTGATCCTTACAGATTATTAAACTATAATATTTCTGATGGATTATATTTATAAGAGTCTCACAAAGTTGCACACACAAACACTTAGGAAAATGCCACTAGGGTTAATGGGTTCCATTCCATGCATGATCAAATATAACTCTATTTACTGTGAGGAAAGAAGAAAATAATAAAACCCAGTTCTTTTTTACAACCTGCACAAGTGGGAACGTATTTTCGGATAAATTCCATGCATGCGTGCCAAATACTTCTATCTACCGAGGAATAAGTCAAATTAATACGGCCAGAGCTAGCGTTTATAATTATTAAGTACGTATATTAATTTGAACATTTTCATTATTATTATTATTTTTTTTGTAGCTAGTTGGACAAGTTGAGTGCCAAAATAATTAATGTATACTCATTTGGTACCCTAATAATTAATCAAGGAAATTTAATCAGAAACTAATTATAAGACCTTGTTCTTTAAACTTTTAATCAAATAAAGTTGGTCGACAAATCAGTACTTCAATACCAACCAATATATATGTTTCCAGTAAAAAATTACATTTCGCATTTTTATATAATCCAACAACGTAACATCTCCACACACACTCTTAGCTTCAAAGATATCTACAAACAAAGAGCTCTAAATCCAAGGGCTCGGGGACTTTAGCGCATGATGATCTCATTGGTTATTAGTTTATGCATTGAAAAACGTATTAGTTAAAGTCGAACATCAAGAAAGAGACGAGAAAAATTCAGTTAAAGCTGTGGGTATGAATGGTATTGGTATTAATTGGATAAGCTGTTTTGGGGTCTATCTCTATCAGCTAGGGTTTGATATTAATAAGAAGAAAACATATATACATCAAGTTGATCAACAAACACATGTGAAGAGTGTATATTACAACTTAAAAACCTAGCAAGTTGATGTACCAATTGGCAAATGGACAAAAAAGAAACTGCAAGTCGTCGAAATTGCCATTTGGAATCATGCAAAAGTTGTACCATAAAGTTCAATTAACCAAATAAAGCAGGAATTGATTTCATTATTTAATGATCACTAAAACATATATTTTCTCCCTTTCTTGTTTTCAAGACTCAAGTGATATTGAAAGCAAAGAATTAACCGTACTCGCCACTTGGTTCTTTTTATAAGGAAGGGGGAAAAAGCAAAAACAGTTGTCAATATTGCATCATTTATACGGATTCCAGGCAATGTATAATTGTAATACTCCGTACATACTACTAATAAAATTAGTTGATCAAAGTAAAGAAGATGCATTTAAAAAAACAAAAGGGGTAAATAAGATGCATTAATTAATATATGGTTACGCATAAAGTAATCATACTAAAACTAGTCCGCTGTAGATATAATTAATTAAGTATTTCAAGGGCGTAGTAAAGCATTCCTCTTTTTAATGTATTATTATAAATTTATTAGCTTGCAACTTGATATATATATATATATATATATGTACACACACACACACTCCTAACTACTGCATGACTTTGTACTTTTTTCAATGTAATAAACAAATTGTCCCTTTATCATATTTTCTAATATTAGGAGTTTTTCATAGTTATTCGTTATTTTGTTTAGTACAACTTTCTACTTTTTCTTCATCTCTTTCAATGCCATTTATCATCGATCCCGACGAATGATGTCATCAAACAATGTGATCTAGCGTAGATTGTGACATTAATTAATAAATCCTTGTTAGCTAATAAAATTAAATGTGTCTTTCGATCGCGTACACATAGTTATCTAATCAATAAACATAGAAAAACCAATCTGATGCTTTAATATTTGTCCTAGAAAACTAGCACGAATTTGCAAAATATTCAAGTCATGAATCATGAGAGGATATTACTGTAAAACCTTTTCCAAATAATTAAAATCTCCATTTGTGTATAACTGTCTAAATAATTTATATATACTAACTTGTTTTCGCTGTCAAACTTTGCTATCCTTATCGTGAACCAGAGAAAAAAGAAGAAAAAAAAGAAAACAACAACAAAAGGTGAGAGAGAGAGAGAGAGAGGATTTCAATGAAAATGGAGATATATAAGGTTTAGAAGTGAAATAATGTCTAAATTAACCTAATAAAAAAACTATATCATGTCGGTTTCTAATTGTATAAATAAAAGAGAAATGCTATATGTACCACCGTTTATACCACTATTTGTACAAATATAGAACATATATGGCATCAATATGTGAATTCATATATTTTGATATTAATTTAAAAATCCACAAATTAGTCTCATTCGTCCTATGTCCCATATTATGCATGGCAAGAAATAACTAACAAAATAATTAATAGTCAACAGACATGAGAGATTCATACCATACTAGTTTAATATAAACATAAAAACGCAAGAACAATATGATATGAGAAGACTGTCCAAACATATACAGTGTATGGATAGACCTTGAATCTTCTCATACTTTTGAAAGTTTTGACTCTTTTGTCTTTTCCCGCCTTTTTGATTGATGCACATCTCATGATAGTTCCAAAGTTTTTCATAATACACGCGTGACATTTCTTAGCTCTATGACCTTTGGGACACTTCTAGTTTGCTTTTTTATTTTGGCTTTTCCGTGTTATTAGTTGATTAGCTACTTCTGGTGTGTAGTGTAAAAACTACTTGTAATTGGTAAGATGTTTCCATGTAATAGAATCTGTCTTTTAAAAAGCATATTCTATCAGCAAAATGTTTCCAACATGTTAATTAATAGTGTAAAAAGTACCCATGGTGAGTAGATGATCTTCTTTTTGTGGACAATATGAATGTTTACATCTTCCTCCACTAGAAAAAAGGGCCAACAAGGCCTTATCCAATTGGCAAGGCTGAGGCCTGAGGCCCTGCGATCCTTAATGTCCTAGGTCAAATTCTTACCATTTGCGAGCTGTATGGGTTTTTCCAATTGTTATGTTGGTTGGTATTACTTTGCTCTGGATGTCATTAAATGTAATTCTATACGCATTTGTATTGCACTTGTACTTATACTTAAAAAATGGGGAGTTATTTTGGTAAGGTATATAAAATTAGCGATATGGGACAAACTAAGATTAGAATTTTTAATTGGAAGACTGAAATTTTTCCACCAAATACGACCGATTCCTTCACACGAGTCTCGTACTCGTGCATTGTACGGGGAAACCAAATGAACAAAAGTATAAGGAAATTGAAATAGATAATCAATTCAATATGAAATATAAGGGTAATTTTTACTCTAGGTCTCCAACCTTTTAATTTTATATCAATTTAGTCCCCATTCTTTTTTTGGGCCTACTAAGTCCCCCAACCTTTCATTAATTATCGTATTATGTCACCAATATTACTTTTCGTCCCCAAACTTTCAATTTTCACTATTAGCTCCTATCAAAATGACTATTATACTCTTGATTCTTTATTTCCACTATAGGTCCCCAACCTTTTAATTTTTATAAAATTTTGTGCTCTTTTTTTGGTCGCATAGGAATTCCAACCTTTTATTTTTTATCATATTATATCATCATTAACACTTTTCATATCTAATATTATAAATTTTACTGTTAATACCATTAATTATTTAAATAAAAATAATATAAAATAAGAAGTCTTCCCACTCCAACTCACTCTTACATAACCCAATGACAACAGTCGAAAATAATCATAATAAAAAATTATCTATAACGGTCTTGATAGATATGAAATTTACATCGAAGAAAGTTGTCGATCTAAGTATCAGCTTAATGAATTGAATCTAATTTCTTGATCTACTAGAAATCGCATGACGGATAAGGATTGGTAGATCAGCCCCCAAAAAATTGATTTTTGATTTACAAAAAATAAACATAGCCATAATAATTTACTCTAATTTCATTTCCTATATCTTTTTATGATTTTCACCCTAATTTGCTCCTGATTTGTTATTCATCTCAATCCGATCTGATCCGCCAATTGTGGATCCACAAAAAAATTAGAATGAGCACATTAATGTTCGATTTCATTTTTCTAAATAGAAAATAATTTTTTTATCTACCATGATTCATATCCTCTACGTGATATGTGATGAATCAAAAACCCGATCCAATCTGTTGCACCAACTCTCGGATTGAAAACTTTTGTTACACAGATTAGGTATCCATCAAGTTTAGTGTATATAGAATTTTTTTATAGATCACTGCGGGCTAAAATGTGTAGATTTCTTATTTTATATTATTCTTTAAATAATTAAAGGTATAATGGTAATTTTAATAGGAACTAAAATTAGTAATTGAAAAGGTGAGGAGGAAAGTTGTTTTTAGGTAAATAACACGACAATGAATGAAATGTTAGATGTTCTATATGCCCAAAAAATAATGGGGACAAAATTATATAAAAATTGAAAGGCTTCCGATCTATAGTGTAAACCAAGAATTAATGGTATAACAGTCATTTTGATAGGGATTAATAATAAAAATTAAAAGATTGAGGACGAAAAATAATATTGTGGACATAATACAATAATTAATGAAAGGTTAGAGACTTAGTAGGCCCAAAAAACAATGTAGACTAAATTGATATAAAATTGAAAGGTTGGGGACCTAGAGTGAAAATTACCCAAAATATAACTACCTTTAAATAAGAAATCGAAATACTGTCATTCAAAAAAATCACGAAATTATTATTGTTATTATTATTATTATTATTATTATTATTATTATTATTATTATTATTTAAAAGACTTATATATAGATGAATGAATATAAAAAATTTCAAAAACACAATCACATACTTAGGATTCACGACCACTGCACCATATTTAGAATAGTTCTTTTACACTTGTACGTTACACGGACATTTATTCTTTTAACCAAGTAAAATACACAGGAAAAAAGAGAATCTCAAAATGAATAAATAAAGTTGCAATAACAAAAAATAGTAAAAGTATTTTTTAATTGAGATTATTACAAAATTTGAAAAATTCCTTTGTACACAGCATTTGACATTTCATTTGTTAGCTTTCTCTTTTTTATCACATATATCAACAATGTCTGACCAAAACCATATTTAATTGTTACACCCTTGTAACATATTGTTACTGAACAGACAAATAAAGTATTGTCAAAATTATAAAATGTCAATAAAATTAAAATAAACAAAATATAACATATTGAATTATAAAAACATTAAAAATAATATTTATGATACTACTCGACTAATATACGAATTTTGAGAAACCACTTTAAAACTCGATATAACCAGAAAAAAATAAAAAATGATTTCTTTTTTATTTGCAAACAAATTCCAAATTGATTTTGTCAAGACCTATGTGGTCTACCAATCCGAATCAATTACCGGATGAATGAACTAATGACCGAGAATTAGGGATTCCTTTGTTCGCGTAAATGGTCAAAACTAAAAACCGAGTAGAAACGAAATAGAGAAAATGCAAAGGAATCTTTAATTGACAGAATGAATTAGGGATTCTACCAAGATTTACGCAACAAAAATGGATGTGGACGTAATAGAAAGAGGAAGGAAAAATGAAATGTGTAGAAATGAAAAAAGAATTAAGGATTTACTATACAGTGACTAAAATGCTCATGACTGAGAAAGGAAATAACAAAGAACTAGTGATGTAATGCTGAAATCACCTGAAATTTTACAGAATCCACCTTAGGCCAAAAAAACAATATATATATATACATATATATGTCAGCCGCTTACTTCAATTAATTAATATATAGATTTCAATGTGATGATGCACGGATGTGGGTCTTTGGCTGCATTCTATTAACACGCCAAACGTTTAGTGGGATACGCCGTCAGACATTCTATGTGGCGTGTTTTAATTGGAAAATCCACATGTGAGTTGTCCTACAATGAGAAGGGTTGTCCCAATTAAAACACGCACATAAGACGTCTCGCAGCGTATTCCATTAAACGTCTGGCGTTTGATCAATTTCGGTATTTGGCTAATGGTGCTTTAGAGGATACTGTGCAACTTCAAACTATAATGGAGAATCTAGAATATCAAAATCAAATTGATGAGTCTTTTCAGACGGAAAATAGAGGGGCAGCAAAAATCACATTTTTTTTTTTTTTTGGGTTGTTAGTTAGCCGCCGTTGCCCTTACTGAAAATTGCCCCTGCCCAGGCGCCACCAAAAAAAAATAAAAATGGTTGTCATTACCTACATGGGCACTTTTCATAAGTTCATCCCAAGTGGCACAAGTCACAGAACCGGCATTAAATGTCTGCTATGACACCTTATCATTTCTATTAATTATAAGAGTTTGGATGGTGACTCGAATCTGATTAAATATTTAGTACTAATCTAGTTACATACTATATTTTAGTTATAATTATATATTAATTTTGTATTCTACACATTAAATAAGGATAACTTAGTAATACATATTATAAAATGTGTCTTTTTAATACAATTCTTAATTTTTTGTGAAAATGTAAAGCAGTCTATATATATTTGGGACAGAGGAAGTAATAATGTTATGATGGAAAAATTTTCTAGTACTTTAAAAGAACTAAACACATTAAAACCTACATTTATATTTAGGAGTCCAAATTAAACAATAATTTAGATCCTAATTCCTCATATAAATTCTTAATTTGACCGAAAAGACAAAATAAGTACTTCTACAGTATAAAAACTTTGTATGTTACGGCTTGTTAATTGAAATTGCCAATGCTTTTCACGAAAAGAAAAAGGTCCTTTTGCATATATGGATCTTTCTACTTTTGTCCATGTCTTTTTCACAAGCACTATCTATTTTATTAATTAATTAATTTTGACTGACCAATCATATAAAATAATTAAAAAGTTGAATAAAATATGTAATTAAACTGTGATTAACGGAAGCAAGAAAAATGTGGCAGCAGGAGGACTAGTTAAACACAATTTTTTTAAAGTAGATTTTCTGTCATTGTGCTTATGAATTGCAAATCACCGATTTACATTTATAAATCTTGTTAAGTGTAGGAAAATGAGATGATGTCAATGAAATTAAGTCACCATCTATAAATAGACAGCTTGTTCTTTATAAATACTTACCAAGTGGATCTTTAATTATTGGGAAGGATATGTCTAGCACACCCGTTTACATTTAGAAGGTAGATATATCTTCCATTCTCTTCACTTGCCACATAAGATTTTTTTTAATTCTTTTTTTTTATTATGATGTGGCTACAAAATTTTTGTAATCCATGACCCATTAGAGATGCTTTAATATAGGCAGAAATAGAACTGTTAATAAGTATCCGCTTAGCATTGACAAGTTTCATGAATTGGAAAATGACTGCTCATGCGCACACAAATGTTCACAAAGTGTTTTCATTTAAAAACAGAATTAGATTTTTTGAGAACAAGTAGTTGAAGTTTGTGCAGTACAAGTGAGTCACGTTTAATATGTGGATGTAATTAATTTGACCAAATTCTGTTTTTAAATAGAATTAGTTTATGAAGCATTTTGCTTCGTGATTTGCATGCAACTCTTGTGTGGAAGCCTCTATACATAGATTACACCTTATGAAAGTGTGCAACAAAAATGCACCTGAATTTTAATTTTTTCACAAATCCAAGTATCATTTTAAGCAAGTAAAATTATAATTTTAAAAGCTCTTAAAAAAGAAAAATAAATCTATATTCATCGCTCATCAGTATATCTACTAAAAAGAAAATACATAGCTAGAGTCCCATACAAAATATTTTTGAAAAATAGAAAATATAATTAAAAGAATATTTTTAAAATAAAAAAATTAAAGGGGACTGCCCTAGAGAATTTTATCCCATCCTGTCTTGCCTCGATGCAAACTCCATCCTGTCTCATTTTTCTCAAATTCCTCAACGATACTAGGATGGGGATGCATGGGATACTCATCTTGGATTGATATTGTTATGGGTTAATTTCACAAAAGGTCATCAACCTTTGGGTTAAGAATCAATTAGGTCCTCAACCTTTTTAAGACTCTTTTGGATCCTCAATATTTCATAAATACGCATGAAATGTCATTTTTTAACTATTTGGTCATTTTTTTTTAAAATGATAATTATACCCTTAATTTATTAACTTTAAAAATAAAATATTTAAAAATAATAAAAAAATTTTAAAAAAAGGAAAAAACCCACCCAAGAGGGGTAGGGGTGGCTGGGTTTTTTCTTTTTTTTTTTTAAATTTTTATTATTTTTAAATATTTTATTTTTAAAGTTAATAAACTAAAGGTATAATCATCATTATCTAAAAAAAGACCAAATAATGAAAAAATGACCTTTGGTGAGTATTTATGAAATGTTGGGGATCTAGGATAGTCTTAAAAAAGATTGGAGACCTAATCGATTCTTAACCCAAAGGTTGTGGACCTTTTGTGAAATTAACCCTATTGTTATCTTCTTTGAAAATCTAAAATCAAATGGAGAGTAAGATCGAGATTATTATTATTATTAGAGTGAATTACATGAGTGTATACATAAGTTTACGGATAGGGAATAAAATTACAATTTTACTTATATGTTCATTCGCTCTTTCTTTTATTGCACAAGATATAATGAAATTGTAATTTCACACCCTTTCTGTAAACGTATGTGCAAGTATATTAATCATTATATCTATAATAACAAACAAAAAACAATATATGGTGGAGTCAAAATGTCAAGAGCCGCGAATATAAAGGGGGTTATTATAACACAATGTTCCTCAGCTTGACGGAGTCACTGTAGGGTTGCACTAGACATGATAATAATTATTATTATTTTAACTATTGCATTTGCATATCTTTCTCATGTGAAAATTTTCTGAGCCATCCAAAATAGCGTTAGATATGTTTTTAGCATTACTAATTTGGGTAAATTAATGCTTTTACGCCCATTTGGGTAAATTAATGCTTTTACGCCCTATAAAAATGTTCAATTACTAGTTGCTAGTACCATTTGTGGTACTAGTAGCAAGCCCTTCTTAAAATAAATACTCAATTAAAATTAAGTAACTCCCCCTATTAGTAGGGGTCAATAACACTTGTGGTCCCTAATCTTTGAACTTTTCTAGCATTGGTTCTTTATCTTCGTGGGCCAATATAATAGGGAGGGTTGCAAATATTTGAGAAGTTAGGTCTTTTTTTGGTTGTAAACGTTTTTTTTTTTCTGGGCAACATTTTGGATGTAAACCATTAGTATTGTGATTGTTAGAAAGTTCATATATTTTATTATGATAAAAATCATCAACATAATTAAAATCAAACAATTAAGGCCCTATTTATTGGTTTAATTATAATATATGCTAATTACATCTTGAATTTTCAATTCATACCGGAATACAAAGCGAGAGGAGGGCACGTGGGATCCAGACCGGGGAACTCCAAGTAAAGGGTTGAACCTTTAACTACTAGGCCAAACCTTTGATCATTTCAATATTTCAAATGCTACCGAAGTTTTTAAAAGTGATCACATATATCACCATACTTTAAAACTTATCATACTTACTATTCAACTTACCAAAATACTACTTGGTTTTCCATTCAACTTGTTTAAACCGGCTATTTTTTTAACAAAAAACTTATCATTTGATTATATCACATATTAAATATTGAAACTATCACATAGAAAAATCCATTTTCTATATTTTTGCTTTACTAATTTTAAATTGAGTACCAATTGAGATGCTAATGGTTTAAGTTTTTCATAAGTTCAATGACATATGAAGTAAGTTTTAAAGTGTAGTGGTACTGGAGACAACATTTCAAAAAGTTCAATGGCATATGAAATAGATTTAGAAGTACAGTGGCATATAAGATTACTTTTGAAAAATTTAGTGGCATTTGATATAAATAACTTAATATACACGACTTTGATTCACATGGATTGTATAATTAGCGCTATATGTTAATTCTATATTCAAACGAGTACACAAGCTTAAAATATAATTTCTATGGTAATTGGTCGAGGGAATACTGTGAGATATATCTTGACTCATGGAGAAGCTACATGTGCGTTCAAAAACCCGATTTAACGATAAAATTAGGCGTGATTTGAATAAGTGTTGTAGTGGTTGAGTTCTCACATTCCACGCAAGAGGTATTGGGTTCGAACCATTCCTACCCATCCCCTATTGTCCTCTCCCATGTCTCCCCCTTATATAAAAAAAAAATTAAATTAGGCAATTCAATATACGCATATCAATTTTTAATTTGGCCATGATGAAGAATGAAGTATGTACTCTTAAAATACCAGATAAATAAGGGATTTGATATTAATCAATTTCTTGTCTATTAATAGAAAGAATTGGTACAAAAGTATGCATGGTTGGCCTTTCTTTGAAAGTTACAATCCATATATTACCTCTGTTCCACAAATATATTTCCCTTTCATTTTTCATATAGATTAAGAAAATATTATTTAGAATGTGTTTGATTACAAGCATGAAATTTAGTTAGAAAGAAATTACTTTTCCTATCAATTGAATTACTAGTAATTAAATTCCTTATAAAATGAATTGCAGTGTGTTTGTTGGAAGTGAAATTTCTGAGAAAAAATATGAATTACCTAGAAAACAAAAAACATACACAACATAGGAAAATATTTTCCTTGTTTTCAAGGAAGTTATGGTCACGTGACCAAAGCATGTAAAATATTTTCCATGGAAAAATGTGAATGAAACACCATAAAAGTAAAAATTTAGGTGGAAAATCTCATTTTCCATGAAAAATTCTTGCTAATTAAATATCATTTTAATGTTATTGAAAATATACAATTGAACAATATATTTCTTAATATACTCTTTGATTTATTTAACATTTCATTTTAGTTGTTCGTTATTATTGATTACTATGCACTATAAATGAGAGTATATTAGAAAACTTAAAAATTAACTTAGAAAAAGGGATAATTTGGGACGGATAAAAAGGAAATAACGAATATCTTTTTGGGACTGATGGAGTATTAATTAAATGAGATGTGCTGTATAGTTTGACTGCAATTTTTTCACCCAAAATGTTTTAAGTGGGGGCTTTGTGATCATTTTGATCGCTCTTCCGATCTCCAGTACTATCACTTTGATCTTTCATCCCTTTATTTTTTGATTTTTAGCTTTTGGTCTTTATCTGAATATTCTCCCTCTCTCCCCCATCAAAGAGTCATCATTATTTGTCATACTATTAATGAAACTGATAAAGCAGAGTCCTCATTCGGTTTTGTTTTTTCAATTCGTTTTAACTTTTTTCGTATATATTAATAGTTAGTATCACCATATGGTATATTGCCATGTGACATGTCTTAATGCACGCCACATGGTCATATGTCACCATATGATGTCATACTATATGATACTAGATCAGGCTAATTGCTTTCAATTTATTGTACATTATAATTATTGTAAGATGATATTAATAGAAATGAAAATTTATTTTTCCTTATTGTTTATCATAATTCACTAAAAACTAACTATTGATATTTATATAGATAATTTAATAAAATATCTTCTCATTCAACCCAGACGTCAAAATCTAATCTAATAATAAATAATAATATAATAGAGAGAAATAATATAGAGGTAGTATACTAATATAATAATAGTTATAATAGAAAAGCGTAAATAAGTACCATCCTCATAAGTCATAACTCTCATGGTTCCAAGAAAACAAGTAGCTATTAAAAACATCAATATGGCGTTCACATTATTAATTAATTGATATAAAAAAGTTAAGGATTTAATTTAATAATAATATAAATACATTTGTAAAATGCATATTAAATAAATAAATTAAATTCACTTATGTAAGTATATTTTATTTTGTTCATTCGTAAAAAATATAGTAACTATTATTCATTTATTTATTACTATTACTTATTTCTATTTATTTATAGTTTAAATAACTTCTCAACTGTTGGTAGTCCCCCATCATTTCCCCCCCTTTTTTTTTGGGTATGTTGGCTGCTGGCATCTAGATGTTGCTGAAGTGAAAGGTTACAAGAATTGAATTCCAATTATTATTATAGTATTACTTATAGTTCGTTGGCTTTCTTGATGGACTGTACAAGCTTTATTTAAATCCATGATCTTGACTATTCGTGATCAATTCAAAAAAAAAAAAAAAAAAAAAAAAATTGTGAGATTACTTACTAATGACGCCAATTCAAAATTGAGTACCCTTTTGTGAGTTTTATCAAAATTGAGTACCCTTTTGTGAGTTTTACTTGCATCTTGAATGTTTGTGATTGATAGTCTATGTTTGGTAACCATTTAAAACCAATTCAATTTATCAATTAATTTAAATTTTAAAATTTAGACATATGGTAACATCACATTTAACCATTTGATGTGATGTGAACTTTTATATCATTTTAATCATTACCTTCACATAAAGTAATTAAATGTCGACACCTACACAAAATTTAAATTTTAAATCTATTTATAAACCCACAATTTTATAAATAGTTACTAAACAAAGATATTTTCTTTCTTTCTTTCTTCTACGGTTATTTATTTATTTATTTTAAAACACATTTAAGATTTTAGTGCGGTTTTAGACCTTCACTTTAACATTTTTTGTAGCATAGGGGTGGCTTCTTTTACCTTTTTTATTGCACCTCAAAACAAACACATACAATTTTGAGAAGGGGCCGTAAGGAGTCTCACCTTCCAATAAAAACTAATCTCAACCAAAGTGTAGTGCAACTTCCATGTTAGTTCATCGATTGATAATTTTACCCACAAAAATTTAAATCTCAAACAAGTCAAGTATCTTAATTGACAGTCTTATCCTCTAACTTCGCTTCATAAGATGTCTTAATTTTTAGCAATTGGTAAAATAAGCAGTGAACAAACATGGAAGTTTATCATTATTCAAATTCATATTTCTGTTCTCTTTGCAAAACTTAATACCCAACAGCGTAGCTCTTTGTTGAGCTTCCAGCATAGTACAATCATCCAAGTTAGAACAAATTGCAAATACGCCCCCGCCCTGCTAGTTTTTAACTAGCCCTCCGACAACAACCTGGTCCCCAATCTTTCATACTTCTAGTCCATCAGTGTTCAGTTTTATAGTCATTAGTAGATTTTAACCATTTTGCTAAGACCCGTTTAAATCCTGGTTTCTAGTTCTTTAATAGTACATTCGATTGCAAATCATTTTTTACACAAATTTTCCTTGTCAAAACAAACATATTTCTATTTTCCATGGAAAAATTTTTCCATCTTCTAGCAAAAAGTGGAGATTTTTCTTGAAATCAAGGAAAATGAATTATCATGGGAGATATGAGAAAATATTTTCCATGGAAAATGAATTTCAATTCACTTTCCACTGTCCAACCAAACGCATCCTAAAGGTAATCCACTCATCTTAATCAATTTCATCGTACGTTCAGAACTCTCTAAGAACGAGCTCATACATCTGCCTTCACGCTTTGCTTTGCTTTGTTTCTCTGCAACCATAAAAACCAAATGATTTGGCGGTATAAAATTTGAGAAATACAACATTTGAATTTTGTGCATTAGTTTTTTACTTTAATTTCAATCAGAAATTGGTTAAATAATTCTTATGTAAATGCTTTGCGAGATTTTCAAGTGTTACACATTTCTCGGCCCACTCATTCATTTATTTA